>JAXIVJ010008436.1:32500-55642 GCA_036785665.1 Chirona hameri
GTGCCTGTGCCTGTGCCTGAGTCTGGGCCTGGGCTGGGCTGGCCTGGGGTGGGCTGGGTTGGGCCTGGGGTGGGCTGGGGTGGGCTGGGGTGGGCTGGGGTGGGCTGGGGTGGGCTGGGCTGGGGTGGGCTGGGGTGGGCTGGGGTGGGTTGGGCCTGGGTTCAGGTGGGCTGGGCCTGGGCTGTGCTGGGGTGGGCTGGGGTGGGCTGAACTGGGGTGGGCCGGGCTGGGCTGGGCTGGGCTGGGCTGGGCTGGGCTGGGCTGGGCTGGGCTGGGCTGGGCTGGAGGAGGGGGGATGGAGTGTGTTGGCGTGTCCAGTTCAGTGTCCGTCCTGAGTAAAGGACGTGTGTTACTCATGGTAGCGTCCTGAGTAAAGGACGTGTGTTACTCATGGTAGCGTCCTGAGTAAAGGGCGTGTGTTACTCATGGTAGCGTCCTGAGTAAAGGACGTGTGTTACTCATGGTAGCGTCCTGAGTAAAGGGCGTGTGTTACTCATGGTAGCGTCCTGAGTAAAGGACGTGTGTTACTCATGGTAGCGTCCCTGAGTAAAGGACGTGTGTTACTCATGGTAGCGTCCTGAGTAAAGGACGTGTGTTACTCATGGTAGCGTCCTGAGTAAAGGACGTGTGTTACTTATGGTAGCGTCCTGAGTAAAGGGCGTGTGTTACTCATGGTAGCGTCCTGAGTAAAGGACGTGTGTTACTCATGGTAGCGTCCTGAGTAAAGGACGTGTGTTACTCATGGTAGCGTCCTGAGTAAAGGGCGTGTGTTACTCATGGTAGCGTCCTGAGTAAAGGACGTGTGTTACTCATGGTAGCGTCCTGAGTAAAGGGCGTGTGTTACTCATGGTAGTCCTGGTACCAGGTGATGAGTGGCCGGTATTCGTATGGAGGGGTTTACAGTGGTTTGACTCGCAGTCGAGGTGGACCGTGGAACGTGGTTTGAATTGGTATTGGCTCTTTTTGTGGCGCTGTTTGAGGAACCACAAGACCAAACAGTCACATCCACAATATAATTACACCAATTAATCCCAGAAATCACAATGTGCACTGTGCTGTTTGCTGGAACATGAAATGCTTACTGGTTCCATAATATGATTTGGCCGGCCGTGTGGCAGCCTACAGTTGATGGCCAATGAATGCACTGGATGCTTTAGAAGGCCGCGGATCTCACCGTAAACGGTCCCATGGCGATCGTTATTTGGCTAACTAGACTGATACTGCCCGATTGGCATGCCGTATCGCCCAATCCATCCCGGTGATCACCACACAGTGCCGGACACTCGAGTGGACGGCACGAGATAACAAAACAGACGCAAACGGAGCTCACCAGTACAACCAGTGCCGGACACTCGGAGTGGACGGCACGAGATAACAAAACAGACGCAAACGGAGCTCACCAGTACAATCAGTGCCGGACACTCGAGTGGACGGCACGAGATAACAAAACAGACGCAAACGGAGCTCACCAGTACAATCAGTGCCGGACACTCGAGTGGACGGCACGAGATAACAAAACAGACGGCGGACACTCGAGTGGACGGCACGAGATAACAAAACAGACGCAAACGGAGCTCACCAGTACCCAAATGAACGATACAAATGCAATCAAAAACCATGTTGAAGGCTTAAACCTATCCAAGTCTTCGAACCGACAGTCCTTGGAAGATTACAAAGCCAAATGTAATGTTCCCAAGGCATCGATTTAAGGGGTTCCACAACCGTGTTGTAATTTTTCGGCGATTTTGTGTATGCACACAACAGCAGATGCCGTTCTCCGCTGTTCCAACACCTCTCCCTCCGGCCCGTCCGCAGGGAGCGAGTGCACAACACGTCCGCCGGCTCCGTCTCGCCCAGTCTGCAGATCCAGGGCCTGCAGCCGGACACCGAGTACGAGCTGCGCGTGTCGGCTCTGGTGGGCGGCGGCGGCGGCGCCGGCCGGCCGTCGGCGCCGCTGCTGCTGCGGACGCAGTCGGAGCGCACCGTGCCGCCGGCGCCGGCCCAGCTGCGGCTGGCGGCCGTCGGAGCCACAAGACTGCTGGCCAGCTGGCAGCCGGTCAGCCCGCCGCCGGCGCAGTACACACTCTACGTGGCGCAGGTCGGTAGTGACGGCGCTACCCGCCCGCTGGTACTCTCTGCAGGTCGGTAGTGACGGGGCTACCCGCCCGCTGGTACTCTCTGCAGGTCGGTAGTGACGGGGCTACCCGTCCGCTGGTACTCTCTACAGGTCGGTAGTGACGGGGCTACCCGCCCGCTGGTACTCTCTACAGCTCGGTAGTGACGGAGCTACCCGTCCGCTGGTACTCTCTACAGGTCGGTAGTGACGGGGCTACCCGCCCGCTGGTACTCCCTACAGCTCGGTAGTGACGGAGCTACCCGTCCGCTGGTACTCTCTACAGGTCGGTAGTGACGGGGCTACCCGTCCGCTGGTACTCTCTACAGGTCGGTAGTGACGGGGCTACCCGTCCGCTGGTACTCTCTACAGGTCGGTAGTGACGGGGCTACCCGCCCGCTGGTACTCTTTACAGGTCGGTAGTGACGGCGCTACCCGTCCGCTGGTACTCTCTACAGGTCGGTAGTGACGGGGCTACCCGCCCGCTAGTACTCTCTACAGGTCGGTAGTGACGGGGCTACCCGTCCGCTGGTACTCTCTACAGGTCGGTAGTGACGGGGCTACCCGCCCGCTGGTACTCTTTACAGGTCGGTAGTGACGGCGCTACCTGTCCGCTGGTACTCTCTACAGGTCGGTAGTGACGGGGCTACCCGCCCGCTGGTACTCTCTACAGGTCGGTAGTGACGGGGCTACCCGTCCGCTGGTACTCTCTACAGGTCGGTAGTGACGGGGCTACCCGTCCGCTGGTACTCTCTACAGGTCGGTAGTGACGGGGCTACCCGCCCGCTGGTACTCCCTACAGCTCGGTAGTGACGGGGCTACCCGCCCGCTGGTACTCTTTACAGGTCGGTAGTGACGGGGCTACCCGCCCGCTGGTACTCTCTACAGCTCGGTAGTGACGGGGCTACCCGCCCGCTGGTACTCTCTACAGGTCGGTAGTGACGGAGCTACCCGCCCGCTGGTACTCTCTACAGCTCGGTAGTGACGGGGCTACCCGCCCGCTGGTACTCTCTACAGGTCGGTAGTGACGGGGCTACCCGCCCGCTGGTACTCTCTACAGGTCGGTAGTGACGGGGCTACCCGCCCGCTGGTACTCTCTACAGGTCGGTAGTGACGGGGCTACCCGCCCGCTGGCGGCACTGCAGGTGTAGCGGGGAGATGGTGGCGCTACGAGCGGATAAGAAGTGCAGAGGGGGTTATCAACTATAGCGTGCGGTTAAACTCCATTCAGAATCCAATTCTACAGATGGCCACGTGCTTTGTAGTTCCAACGTGTTCTCAACGTGTTCGGAATGGCGGTCAAAGGATCACTTGTCTGTGTCATTAACAAATATATCATGATGATCTCAGAACATGGGCGGTAATGTAACCTGGAGCTACTGTCATCTTTTAAATATCTATCACCATAACGTTATACACAATTGCATTTCAGTCGGCTTTACTCTCATCCTTCCTCTTTGGGCGCCAAGTGACCATAAATAGTCGGTGCGCCCCAAAACCCCAATCATCATCTCATCCTTCCTCATGGACGATTGAAACCCTGCGCTCATCCACTACCTTACCCCAACTATCTCAATCAAACTTGGAGTACCTCATGCAACTGTTCACTGTTCATCGCTGTGTACCAGGCTTCTGGCGGCGCCTGTGGCCTGTGGCCCCGCTGGCCGACATTCCGAGTACCGCTCAGCCCTGTGTCACCCTTCTGGCCGCGTGTTCCCCCGCGGAGGCCCACCCCAGTTCCCCCGCGGCAATCTGCTGTCCGACCGTGACGTGATTAGCGTTGTGTGACACCATGCTGACCTCGCCTGTCATCTGTCTGACCACGTCCTGCCCCCCGCGGCAGTATGCTGTCCTCGCCTGTCATCTGTCTGACCACGTCCTGCCCCCCGCGGCAGTATGCTGACCTCGCCTGTCATCTGTCTGACCACGTCCTGCCCCCCGCGGCAGTATGCTGACCTCGCCTGTCATCTGTCTGACCACGTCCTGCCCCCCGCGGCAGTATGCTGACCTCGCCTGTCATCTGTCTGACCACGTCCTGCCCCCCGCGGTAGTATGCTGACCTCGCCTGTCATCTGTCTGACCACGTCCTGCCCTCCGCGGCAGTATGCTGTCTGACCACGTCCTGCCCCCCGCGGCAGTATGCTGTCCTCGCCTGTCATCTGTCTGACCACGTCCTGCCCCCCCCCCCCCCCCCCCCCGCGGCAGTATGCTGACCTCGCCTGTCATCTGTCTGACCACGTCCTGCCCTCCGCGGCAGTATGCTGTCTGACCACGTCCTACCCCCGCGGCAGTATGCTGACCTCGCCTGTCATCTGTCTGACCACGTCCTGCCCCCCGCGGCAGTATTCTGACCTCGCCTGTCATCTGTCTGACCACGTCCTGCCCCCCGCGGCAGTATGCTGACCCCGCTTGTCATCTCTCTGACCACGTCCTGCCCCCCGCGGCAGTATTCTGACCTCGCCTGTCATCTGTCTGACCACGTCCTGCCCCCCGCGGCAGTATGCTGACCTCGCCTGTCATCTGTCTGACCACGTCCTGCCCCCCGCGGCAGTATTCTGACCTCGCCTGTCATCTGTCTGACCACGTCCTGCCCCCCGCGGCAGTATTCTGACCTCGCCTGTTATCTGTCTGACCACGTCCTGCCCTCCGCGGCAGTATGCTGTCCTCGCCTGTCATCTGTCTGACCACGTCCTGCCCCCCGCGGCAGTATGCTGACCCCGCTTGTCATCTCTCTGACCACGTCCTGCCCCCCGCGGCAGTATTCTGACCTCGCCTGTCATCTGTCTGACCACGTCCTGCCCCCCGCGGCAGTATGCTGTCCTCGCCTGTCATCTGTCTCACCACGTCCTGCCCTCCGCGGCAGTATGCTGTCTGACCACGTCCTGCCCCCCGCGGCAGTATGCTGTCCTCGCCTGTCATCTGTCTGACCACGTCCTGCCCCCCGCGGCAGTATGTTGCCCTCGCCTGTCATCTGTCTGACCACGTCCTGCCCCCGCGGCAGTATGCTGTCCTCGCCTGTCATCTGTCTGACCACGTCCTGCCCCCCGCGGCAGTATGCTGTCCTCGCCTGTCATCTGTCTCACCACGTCCTGCCCTCCGCGGCAGTATGCTGTCTGACCACGTCCTGCCCCCCGCGGCAGTATGCTGTCCTCGCCTGTCATCTGTCCGACCACGTCCTGCCCCCGCGGCAGTATGTTGCCCTCGCCTGTCATCTGTCTGACCACGTCCTGCCCCCCGCGGCAGTATGCTGTCCTCGCCTGTCATCTGTCTGACCACGTCCTGCCCCCCGCGGCAGTATGCTGACCTCGCCTGTCATCTGTCTGACCACGTCCTGCCCCCCGCGGTAGTATGCTGACCTCGCCTGTCATCTGTCTGACCACGTCCTGCCCTCCGCGGCAGTATGCTGTCTGACCACGTCCTGCCCCCCGCGGCAGTATGCTGTCCTCGCCTGTCATCTGTCTGACCACGTCCTGCCCCCCCCCCCCCCCGCGGCAGTATGCTGACCTCGCCTGTCATCTGTCTGACCACGTCCTGCCCTCCGCGGCAGTATGCTGTCTGACCACGTCCTACCCCCCGCGGCAGTATGCTGACCTCGCCTGTCATCTGTCTGACCACGTCCTGCCCCCCGCGGCAGTATGCTGACCTCGCCTGTCATCTGTCTGACCACGTCCTGCCCCCCGCGGCAGTATGCTGACCTCGCCTGTCATCTGTCTGACCACGTCCTGCCCCCCGCGGCAGTATGCTGTCCTCGCCTGTCATCTGTCTGACCACGTCCTACCCCCCGCGGCAGTATGCTGTCCTGGCCTGTCATCTGTCTGACCACGTCCTGCCCCCCGCGGCAGTATGCTGACCTCGCCTGTCATCTGTCTGACCACGTCCTGCCCCCCGCGGCAGTATTCTGACCTCGCCTGTCATCTGTCTGACCACGTCCTGCCCCCCGCGGCAGTATGCTGTCCTCGCCTGTCATCTGTCTGACCACGTCCTGCCCCCCGCGGCAGTATTCTGACCTCGCATGTCATCTGTCTGACCACGTCCTGCCCCCCGCGGCAGTATGCTGACCTCGCCTGTCATCTGTCTGACCACGTCCTGCCCCCCGCGGCAGTATGCTGTCATCGCCTGTCATCTGTCTGACCACGTCCTGCCCCCCGCGGCAGTATTCTGACCTCGCCTGTCATCTGTCTGACCACGTCCTGCCCCCGCGGCAGTATTCTGACCTCGCCTGTCATCTGTCTGACCACGTCCTGCCCCCCCCCCCCCCCCCCGCGGCAGTATTCTGACCTCGCCTGTCATCTGTCTGACCACGTCCTGCCCCCCGCGGCAGTATGCTGTCCTCGCCTGTCATCTGTCTGACCACGTCCTGCCCCCCGCGGCAGTATTCTGACCTCGCCTGTCATCTGTCTGACCACGTCCTGCCCCCCGCGGCAGTCTCAGGGCGGCGACGACGACGAGCGGGCGTTCAACACCACCTCTACCGAGTACCTGCTGAGCGGGCTGCACAAGTACACCGGCTACACGGTGTGGGTGGCGGCTGTGAACGGCAACGGGCCCGGTCCGAGCACGCCCGAACAGCGGGCCACCACCTGGAGCGACGTGCCTTCCGAGACGCCGCAGAATATCACCGTCGAGACGGCCAGCGACACGGTCAGTCGCGCTCACTGAGACTGGGGGATGGAGACCCGGGAGACGACCAGCAACACGGCCACTGACACTGGGGGATGGAGACCCGGGAGACGGCCAGCGACACGGTCAGTCGCGGCCACTGACACTGGGGGATGGAGACCCGGGAGACGGCCAGCGACACGGTCAGTCGCGGCCACTGACACTGGGGGATGGAGACCCGGGAGACGGCCAGCGACACGGTCAGTCGCGGCCACTGACACTGGGGGATGGAGACCCGGGAGACGGCCAGCGACACGGTCAGTCGCGGCCACTGACACTGGGGGATGGAGACCCGGGAGACGGCCAGCGACACGGTCAGTCGCGGCCACTGACACTGGGGGATGGAGACCCGGGAGACGGCCAGCGACACGGTCAGTCGCGGCCACTGACACTGGGGGATGGAGACCCGGGAGACGGCCAGCGACACGGTCAGTCGCGGCCACTGACACTGGGGGATGGAGACCCGGGAGACGGCCAGCGACACGGTCAGTCGCGGCCACTGACACTGGGGGATGGAGACCCGGGAGACGGCCAGCGACACGGTCAGTCGCGGCCACTGACACTGGGGGATGGAGACCCGGGAGAAGGCCAGCAACACGGCCACTGACACTGGGGGATGGAGACCCGGGAGAAGGCCAGCAACACGGCCACTGACACTGGGGGATGGAGAGCGAGGACTGTGAGGCGGGGGATGGGGGGAGAGGACTGTGAGGCGGGGGATGGGGAGGGATGACTTTGAGGCGGGGATGGGGAGGGAGGACTGTGAGGCGGGGGATGGGGAGGGAGGACTGAGGCGGGGGATGGGGAGGGAGGACTGTGAGGCGGGGGATGGGGAGGGAGGACTGTGGGGTGGGGGATGGGGAGGAGGATTGTGAGGCGGGGATGGGGAGGGAGGACTGTGAGGCGGGGGATGGGGAGGGAGGACTGTGAGGCGGGGGATGGGGAGGGAGGACTGTGAGGCGGGGGATGGGGGAGGGAGGACTGTGAGGCGGGGGATGGAGGACTGTGAGGCGGGGATGGGGAGGGAGGACTCTGAGGCGGGGATGGGGAGGGAGGACTGTGAGGCGGGGGATGGGGAGGGAGGACTGGGGCGTGGGATGGAGGAGGAGGACTGTGAGGCGGGGGATGGGGAGGGAGGACTGTGAGGCGGGGATGGGGAGGGAGGACTGTGAGGCGGGGGATGGAGAGAGAGGACTGTGAGGCGGGGATGGGGAGGGAGGACTGTGAGGCGGGGGATGGGGAGGGAAGACTGAGGCGGGGGATGGGGAGGGAGTACTGTGAGTCGGGGGATGGGGAGGGAGGACTGAGGCGGGGGATGGGGAGGGAGTACTGTGAGGTGGGGGATGGGGAGGGAGGACTGTGATGCGGGGATGGGGAGGGAGGACACTGAGTCGGGGATGGGGAGGGAGGACTGTGAGGCGGGGGATGGGGAGGGAGGGGTGGGGGATGGGGAGGACTGTGAGGTGGAGATGGGGAGGGAGGACTATGAGGTGGGGGATGAGGAGGGAGGACTGTGAGGCGGAGGATGGGGAGGGAGGACTGTGAGGCGGGGGATGGGGAGAGGACTGTGAGGCGGGGGATGGGGAGGGAGGACTGAGGCGGGGGATGGGGAGGGAGGACTGTGAGGCGGGGGATGGGGAGGGAGGACTGTGGGGCGGGGGATGGGGAGGGAGGACTGTGAGGTGGGGATGGGGAGGGAGGACTGTGAGGCGGGGGATGGGGAGGGAGGACTGTGGGGTGGGGGATGGGGAGGGAGGACTTTGAGGTGGGGGGATGGGGAGGGAGAACTGTGAGGCGGGGGGATGGGGGAACTGAGAACTGTGAGGCGGGAGGAGGACTGTGGGATGGGGGAGGAGGACTGTGAGGTGGGGATGGGGAGGGAGGACTGTGAGGCAGGGGATGGAGATGGAGGACTGTGAGGCGGGGATGGGGAGGGAGGACTGTGAGGCGGGGATGGGGAGGGAGGACTGTGGGGCGGGGGATGGGGGAGGACTGTGAGGTGGGGATGGGGAGGGAGGACTGTGAGGCGGGGGATGGGGAGGGAGGACTGTGAGGCGGGGGATGGGGAGGGAGGACTGTGAGGCGGGGGATGGGGAGGGAGCACTGTGAGGCGGGGATGGGGAGGGAGGACTGTGAGGCGGGGGATGGGGAGGGAGGACTGTGGGGCGGGGGATGGTGAGGGAGGACTGTGAGGTGGGGATGGGGAGGGAGGACTGTGAGGCGGGAGATGGGGAGGGAGGACTGTGGGGCGGGGATGGGGAGGGAGGACTGCGGGGCGGGGGATGGGGAGGGAGGACTGTGAGGCGGGGGGAGGGAGGACTGTGGGGCGGGGGATGGGAAGGGAGGACTGTGGGGCGGGGATGGGGAGGGAGGGCTGTGGGGCGGGGGATGGGGAGGGAGGACTGTGAGGCGGGGGATGGGGAGGGAGGACTGAGGCGGGGGATGGGGAGGGAGGACTGAGGCGGGGGATGGGGAGGGAGGACTGTGAGGCGGGGGAGGGAAAGGGTCAGGCGTTGAACGGTGCACATTGGGCGGGCAGCGGCATTTAGCGCGACATAATTGTGTATCTACTTTCCCTGTTATTCAGATGTCTTAAATCAATATGAGCTTGCATAAGATGCTGGCTGATGCATTCATGATTGTCTTGCGGAGATTCTCCGCATTTTTTATCATAAACAGCAAGACCTGAAGTATTGCAAAATAGCCGCACAAGACATTACTGTAAATTGACCCGAACTCTGGTGCGACAGCTCTGACGTAGATGCATGTTATGTGATGTGCAAGTCATTGAAAAGCATTTACATGTCGTGATATTGGTACATTTTGGGTATATTGTGCCTGATGACCAAATTCACAAAAAAAGGAATATTTTATTACACGCAAAAATGTTACTCCAGCAAAAAAACTTTTGGTTAATTAAGTTACATATATGCTCTTATTATCCATTCTTGCAACATATCGTGACAGAAGTCAATGTCAATGCAGTATAGGCAGTAGCTACAAATCGCAGCGAAACCATAATCACAGGTAAAATTCTCAGTTATATCACCAAAATTGTTTCATCATGGGTGCGTTTAAAATGCGATACTGAGCACAATCTACTGTATAAAGGGCAAATGCAAACCGTTCCAACGCCATAAACTCAAAAATCCTTGGTGATAAACCCGAAACCCATACATTCTCTGAATCAGCATGATGGCAGGCATGTCAGTATACCACTACCATTCAGATCGGACCTCTATATTTTTTCAAGTAAATTGTGAAAGCGTGAAATTGATATTGATTGCAATATTTGTATTTAGTGGGCCTGAATTTCTTCATATGTTGCGCTTTTGTGACATTCATTCTGCAGCCATACGAAAACAACACTCTAGCGACCTAGGGTTGTGTGGTCAGTGTTGAATCGTAAGTACCTACCTTGGTTGAATATTATTCATCCTGGCGATCCTAGCCCAAAATTGTATTAGTTTGACTGACGTGGAATTTGTTTTCAAGTAAATTGTGAAGGCGTGGAATTTGTTCAGAACCAGGGTTTTGTCCAGTGGTGGTCAGTGTTAGTTTTCAAGGTTATGTGTTCAGTGTTGAATAAAGGTGGCCGGGGTAATGTCTGGGGTTGTGTGTCAGTATTATTTGGTTGTGTGGTATTCTGATAACATGAAAAGTCCAATCTTTCAGTTTACCCTACCTCACGGCTACGCGCCCTAAGCCAGCAACAACAACAACAGTTTACCCTACCAAAGTCTTCAGTGGTGTGGAATTTGTTACGAAAAACATACTAGGGTTGTATGAAAAGTCCAATCTTTCAGTTTACCCTACCAGACATTCAAAGCGTGGAATTTGTTGAGAACAACACAAGTGTTAGTTTTCAAGTAAATTGTGAAAGTCTTCAGTGGTGTTCAGTGTTAGTTTTAAGAACAGTGTTCGGTGTTGAATCAGTTTTAAGAACAGTGTTCAGTGTTCAATCAAGGTGTCCAGGGTAATGTCAGTTTACCCTACCAGACATTTGTTTAACTGTGGAATTTGTTTTTCAAGTAAATTGTGAAAGCGTGGAATTTGGTAAAAACAACACGCTAGGGTTGTATGCAAAGTCCAATCTTTCAGTTTACCCTACCAGACATTCAATGCGTGGAATTGGTTAAGAACAACACAACAAGTGTGAATTTATCCTACCAGACATTTGTTTAAGCGTCCGAGGAGCCGCCTGAGGAAACACCGCCAGGTACTTAATTTCCCGTGCAACGCCGGGTACCCCCAGCTAGTATTACATAGAACATTGAAGCCCTGGTAATAAACACCGCAAAACGCATGCGTAGCCTTTCGTACGAAGGCCTTCGTTCTAGCCCGGACACGCTCGGACACGCTCGGAGCCCGGACACGCTCAGCGCTGGATGCCGACTGAACCCGGCAGCCCGCCATCCGGTCAGACAGGTCACGTGACATGTCAGCCGGCCAGCCAATCAGAGAGTCGGTGCTGGTCGGCGCATCCCACCGCCCACGAGGCACTCCGCGCCCGGGAACGTTGGGCGACATGCGATACAAAAATAACGATAACTTCCAAAGGCGCAGGAAGGTGCAGCCAAATTAGCAGTGGTTCGATCAAAAATGTCAATGTCAACTAAAAATCATGTTTGCAGCGCGGGCACTAGTGGGCATTTTAATATCGGCACTTGCAAAAATAAAGTATGAAAAAATCCGTGGTCATTTCTGACACCTCTCATAAAATGGCTAATAAATAATGCAAATGCATTCTTGGAACGGCTAACATGAATTTTCACATAGAGCATGGCTCACTTCTTATGAACGAACACATAATAACTCGTTCAGCATTGTAATTTGTATGTTATTTCACTTTGAGCTTGGAACAAAAAATGCAGCACATGATGCCGGTTCCGCTTCTCCGTTCAAAGTTCCGTGTTCAAGCTCACCTATACGAAAAACTATTCATGATGGCGGATATATATTGTCATTTTCGGATTCCATAGACAATTTTGTGTATAACTACAACCATTTGTTTTGCATCGAATAGAAAGTCACAAAAATGACTTATGTCGCGCTAAATGCCGCTGCCCGCCCTGATTGTGCGGTGGTAGGATATAGTGCTGGGAGTGTATAGTGCCCTGGTGCTGGGTATGACGAGGGACAGGCGCTGGCTGTCATTCGGCAGGGAGTTCGATGGTGATAATAATGGAGGATGCTGTGTAGAGTTCGGTGGTGATAATAATGGAGGATGCTGTGTAGAGTTCGGTGGTGAGAATAATGGAGGATGCTGTGTAGAGTTCGGTGGTGAGAATGATGGAGGATGCTGTGTAGAGTTCGATGGTGATAATAATGGAGGATGCTGTGTAGAGTTCGATGGTGAGAACGATGGAGGATGCTGTGTAGAGTTCGATGGTGAGAATAATGGAGGATGCTGTGTAGAGTTCGATGGTGAGAACGATGGAGGATGCTGTGTAGAGTTCGATGGTGAGAATAATGGAGGATGCTGTGTAGAGTTCGATGGTGAGAATAATGGAGGATGCTGTGTAGAGTTCGATGGTGAGAATGATGGAGGATGCTGTGTAGAGTTCGATGGTGATAATAATGGAGGATGCTGTGTAGAGTTCGATGGTGAGAACGATGGAGGATGCTGTGTAGAGTTCGATGGTGAGAATAATGGAGGATGCTGTGTAGAGTTCGATGGTGAGAACGATGGAGGATGCTGTGTAGAGTTCGATGGTGAGAATGATGGAGGATGCTGTGTAGAGTTCGATGGTGAGAATGATGGAGGATGCTGTGTAGAGTTCGATGGTGATAATAATGGAGGATGCTGTGTAGAGTTCGATGGTGAGAATAATGGAGGATGTTGTGTAGAGTTCGGTGGTGAGAATAATGGAGGATGCTGTGTAGAGTTCGATGGTGATAATAATGGAGGATGCTGTGTAGAGTTCGATGGTGATAATAATGGAGGATGCTGTGTAGAGTTCGGTGGTGAGAATGATGGAGGATGCTGTGTAGAGTTCGATGGTGAGAATGATGGAGGATGCTGTGTAGAGTTCGATGGTGAGAATGATGGAGGATGCTGTGTAGAGTTCGATGGTGATAATAATGGAGGATGCTGTGTAGAGTTCGATGGTGAGAATAATGGAGGATGTTGTGTAGAGTTCGGTGGTGAGAATAATGGAGGATGCTGTGTAGAGTTCGATGGTGATAATAATGGAGGATGCTGTGTAGAGTTCGATGGTGATAATAATGGAGGATGCTGTGTAGAGTTCGGTGGTGAGAATGATGGAGGATGCTGTGTAGAGTTCGATGGTGAGAATGATGGAGGATGCTGTGTAGAGTTCGATGGTGATAATAATGGAGGATGCTGTGTAGAGTTCGATGGTGAGAATAATGGAGGATGTTGTGTAGAGTTCGGTGGTGAGAATAATGGAGGATGCTGTGTAGAGTTCGATGGTGATAATAATGGAGGATGCTGTGTAGAGTTCGATGGTGAGAATAATGGAGGATGTTGTGTAGAGTTCGATGGTGAGAATGATGGAGGATGATGTGTAGAGTTCGATGGTGAGAATGATGGAGGATGCTGTGTAGAGTTCGGTGGTAAGAATGATAGAGGATGTTGTGTAGAGTTCGGTGGTGAGAATAATGGAGGATGTTGTGTAGAGTTCGATGGTGAGAATGATGGAGGATGATGTGTAGAGTTCGATGGTGAGAATGATGGAGGATGCTGTCTAGAGTTCGGTGGTAAGAATGATGGAGGATGCTGTGTAGAGTTCGGTGGTGAGAATAATGGAGGATGCTGTGTAGAGTTCGATGGTGAGAATGATGGAGGATGCTGTGTAGAGTTCGATGGTGAGAATGATGGAGGATGTTGCGTAGAGTTCGATGGTGAGAATGATGGAGGATGCTGTGTAGAGTTCGATGGTGAGAATAATGGAGGATGTTGTGTAGAGTTCGGTGGTGAGAATAATGGAGGATGCTGTGTAGAGTTCGGTGGTGAGAATAATGGAGGATGCTGTGTAGAGTTCGGTGGTAAGAATGATGGAGGATGCTGTGTAGAGTTCGATGGTGAGAATGATGGAGGATGATGTGTAGAGTTCGATGGTGAGAATGATGGAGGATGCTGTGTAGAGTTCGATGGTGAGAATAATGGAGGATGTTGTGTAGAGTTCGGTGGTGAGAATAATGGAGGATGCTGTGTAGAGTTCGATGGTGATAATGATGGAGGATGCTGTGTAGAGTTCGGTGGTAAGAATGATGGAGGATGCTGTGTAGAGTTCGGTGGTGAGAATGATGGAGGATGCTGTGTAGAGTTCGATAGTAAGAATGATGGAGGATGCTGTGTAGAGTTCGGTGGTAAGAATAATGGAGGATGCTGTGTAGAGTTCGGTAGTAAGCATGATGGAGGATGCTGTGTAGAGTTCGGTGGTGAGAATAATGGAGGATGCTGTGTAGAGTTCGGTAGTAAGAATGATGGAGGATTCGGTGTAGAGTTCGATGGTGAGAATGATGGAGGATGATGTTTAGAGTTCGATGGTGAGAATGATGGAGGATGATGTGTAGAGTTCGGTGGTAAGAATGATGGAGGATGATGTGTAGAGTTCGGTGGTAAGAATGATGGAGGATGATGTGTAGAGTTCGATGGTGAGAATGATGGAGGATGATGTGTAGAGTTCGGTGGTGAGAATAATGGAGGATGCTCTGTAGAGTTCGGTGGTGAGATTGATGTAGGATGATGTGCAGAGTTCGGTGTTAGAATGACAGGAAACGCTGTGTGGCAGGGCAGTGCCGATGACCAGTGGTTTGGTGCTGCTGCTCTCATTTTCTCAGACTGGCGTGTTTCGATTGCTGCGAGGTGTTGATTCGCAGCGTATCATACATGTGGCGTTTTCTGTGATCGGTGGAAACAGGCAGGACGTGAAGTCACGCCAGGGATCTGCAAAGATGATCAGATTGCTTCGATGTCCACAGTTCAGCGCTCCGCTCCTCACCACGTCAGCACTCTGATGGCCCAAATAACCCTGAACATGTGCTAGCTTAGCAGCTGTCAGGAGCACACTCAGCACCTAATACACCACCACCGGGCCCCGGCCAGGCGTCTGACCGCCCCTCCCCTCCTCCACAGAGCGTGGTCCTGCACTGGGAGCCGCCTCCGCCCGCACACCGCAACGGACAGCTGACCGGCTACAAGATCCGCTACAAGGTGCAGGCGGGCGGCGGCGGGCGGCGCGTCACCACGGACGCCAGCCGGCGCACCCACACGCTGACCGGGCTGAAGAAGGACGCCGAGTACCTGGTCAAGATGGCCGCGCTCACCGTCAACGGCACGGGGCCGTACACGCGCTGGCACGCGGCGCAGACCTTCCACCGGCTGCAGGTGGAGACGACGGTGCCGGACGAGCCGGCCTCTCTCAGAGGTGAGCTGCCAGACGAGCCGGCCTCTCAGAGGTGAGCTGCCAGACGAGCCGGCCTCTCTCAGAGGTGAGCTGTCAGACGAGCCGGCCTCTCTCAGAGGTGAGCTGTCAGACGAGCCGGCCTCTCAGAGGTGAGCTGCCAGACGAGCCGGCCTCTCAGAGGTGAGCTGCCAGACGAGCCGGCCTCTCAGAGGTGAGCTGCCAGACGAGCCGGCCTCTCTCAGAGGTGAGCTGCCAGACGAGCCGGCCTCTCAGAGGTGAGCTGCCAGACGAGCTGGCCTCTCTCAGAGGTGAGCTGTCAGACGAGCCGGCCTCTCAGAGGTGAGCTGCCAGACGAGCCGGCCTCTCAGAGGTGAGCTGCCAGACGAGCCGGCCTCTCAGAGGTGAGCTGCCAGACGAGCCGGCCTCTCAGAGGTGAGCTGCCAGACGAGCCGGCCTCTCTCAGAGGTGAGCTGTCAGACGAGCCGGCCTCTCTCAGAGGTGAGCTGCCAGACGAGCCGGCCTCTCTCTCAGAGGTGAGCTGCCAGACGAGCCGGCCTCTCTCTCTCAGAGGTGAGCTGCCAGACGAGCCGGCCTCTCAGAGGTGAGCTGCCAGACGAGCCGGCCTCTCAGAGGTGAGCTGCCAGACGAGCCGGCCTCTCTCTCAGAGGTGAGCTGCCTGACGAGCCGGCCTTTCAGAGGTGAGCTGCCAGACGAGCCGGCCTCTCAGAGGTGAGCTGCCAGACGAGCCGGCCTCTCAGAGGTGAGCTGCCAGACGAGCCGGCCTCTCTCAGAGGTGAGCTGCCAGACGAGACGGCCTCTCTCAGAGGTGAGCTGCCAGACGAGACGGCCTCTCTCAGAGGTGAGCTGCCAGACGAGACGGCCTCTCAGAGGTGAGCTGTCAGACGAGCCGGCCTATCAGAGGTGAGCTGCCAGACGAGCCGGCTCTCTCAAAGGTGAGCTGCCAGACGAGACGGCCTCTCAGAGGTGAGCTGCCAGACGGCAGCTATGACTTTTGGACAGAAGTTGAATGCCGAGGTGACTGGAGTAAAATGTGAGAGCTTGCTTTGTGGAAAGAATTGCTGCTCGTATTGCTACCCCCGGACGTTAGACCGAGGCCGTATTTCAATGTGAAACTTCTCTTGTTTTATGTTGTCCTGGTAAACAAAATATGTGATCTGGTGTACCGGTTTTGCTGGGCTGTATATTTGTCGGTGTCCGCTGTTGTTGAGCGGATGACTAGGTAAACGGCTGGTCGGAACGGAGTCCGTGTGGCATCGTATGTGGCGGATCCCCAGCTAGATGGACCCGCTCCCTCCCCCGAATGTGCTCTGTCCTCTGCAGCTGACACTGCTCGTCCGTACCCAACGGTTGATCCCACCCGCGGCTACCGGCTGACTGTCCCACCCGCGGCTACCGGCTGACTGTCCCACCCGCGGCTACCGGCTGACTGTCCCACCCGCGGCTACCGGCTGACTGTGCCACCCGCGGCTACCGGCTGACTGTGCCACCCGCGGCTACCGGCTGACTGTCCCACCCGCGGCTACCGGCTGACTGTCCCACCCGCGACTACCGACTGACTGTCCCACCCGCGACTACCGGCTGACTGTGCCACCCGCGGCTACCGGCTGACTGTCCCACCCGCGGCTACCGGCTGACTGTCCCACCGGCGACTACCGGCTGACTGTCCCACCCGCGGCTACCGGCTGACTGTGCCACCCGCGGCTACCGGCTGACTGTCCCACCCGCGGCTACCGGCTGACTGTCCCACCCGCGGCTACCGGCTGACTGTGCCACCCGCGGCTACCGGCTAGCTGTGCCACCCGCGGCTACCGGCTGACTGTCCCACCCGCGACTACCGGCTGACTGTGCCACCCGCGGCTACCGGCTGACTGTGCCACCCGCGGCTACCGGCTGACTGTCCCACCCGCGACTACCGGCTGACTGTGCCACCCGCGGCTACCGGCTGACTGTCCCACCCGCGACTACCGACTGACTGTGCCACCCGCGGCTACCGGCTGACTGTCCCACCCGCGGCTACCGGCTGACTGTCCCACCCGCGGCTACCGGCTGACTGTGCCACCCGCGGCTACCGGCTGACTGTGCCACCCGCGGCTACCGGCTGACTGTGCCACCCGCGGCTACCGACTGACTGTCCCACCCGCGACTACCGACTGACTGTGCCACCCGCGGCTACCGGCTGACTGTCCCACCCGCGGCTACCGGCTGACTGTGCCACCCGCGGCTACCGGCTGACTGTGCCACCCGCAGCTACCGGCTGACTGTCCCACCCGCGGCTACCGGCTGACTGTCCCACCCGCGGCTACCGGCTGACTGTGCCACCCGCGGCTACCGGCTGACTGTGCCACCCGCGGCTACCGGCTGACTGTGCCACCCGCGGCTACCGGCTGACTGTCCCACCCGCGACTACCGGCTGACTGTCCCACCCGCGGCTACCGGCTGACTGTCCCACCCGCGGCTACCGGCTGACTGTGCCACCCGCGGCTACCGGCTGACTGTCCCACCCGCGGCTACCGGCTGACTGTGCCACCCGCGGCTACCGGCTGACTGTCCCACCCGCGGCTACCGGCTGACTGTCCCACCCGCGGCTACCGGCTGACTGTGCCACCCGCGGCTACCGGCTGACTGTGCCACCCGCGGCTACTGGCTGACTGTGCCACCCGCGGCTACCGGCTGACTGCTCTGGACTGCGCTGATCTCTGGCTGTGTCAGTCGATGACGGTAACGCGTCACACTGACGTCACACTGCGGCAACTGACACGCCACCACGGAACGGCTATTTCCGACACGGAGACCACCCCTCTTACCTCTCCAGTGACCCTTCTGACCCTGTCTGTGCCGCCAGCCCGGACCACGGAGACCACCCCTCTGACCTCTCCAGTGACCCTTCTGACCCTTCTGACCCTGTCTGTGCCGCCAGCCCGGCCCACGGAGACCACCCCTCTGACCTCTCCAGTGACCCTTCTGACCCTGTCTGTGCCGCCAGCCCGGCCCACGGAGACCACCCCTCTGACCTCTCCAGTGACCCTTCTGACCCTGTCTGTGCCGCCAGCCCGGCCCACGGAGACCACCCCTCTGACCTCTCCAGTGACCCTTCTGACCCTGTCTGTGCCGCCAGCCCGGCCCACGGAGACCACCATTACGGTGCTGTGGTCGCCGCCTCTCAATAAGAATATCCGCGTGCGCGGCTACACGATCGGCTGGGGCCGCGGCGTGCCCGACTCGTACACGGAGGTTATCGACGCCGAGAAGCAGCGGTACTACGTCATCGTCGGACTGGGTGAGGGGTCAGCAGTGGCGCACCGAGCGAGGTGGCGGGCGATCAGGAGAGACTGGGCTGCTGGCAGGCCGGGTCAGGTCAGCAGGCACTGGGTCAATTGGGTCAGGAGGCACTGGGTCAATTGGGTCAGGAGGGACTGGGTCAATCGGGTCAGGAGGGACTGGGTCAATTGGGTCAGGAGGGACTGGGTCAATTGGGTCAGGAGGACTGGGTCAGGAGGGACTGGGTCAATCGGGTCAGGAGGCACTGGGTCAATCGGGTCAGGAGGCACTGGGTCAATCGGGTCAGGAGGCACTGGGTCAATCGGGTCAGGAGGGACTGGGTCAATCGGGTCAGGAGGGACTGGGTCAATTGGGTCAGGACTGGGTCAGGAGGGACTGGGTCGATTGGGTCAGGAGGGACTGGGTCAATTGGGTCAGGAGGGACTGGGTCAATTGGGTCAGGAGGACTGGGTCAATTGGGTCAGGAGGACTGGGTCAATTGGGTCAGGAGGACTGGGTCAATTGGGTCAGGATGGACTGGGTCAATTGTGTCAGGAGGAACTGGGTCAATTGTGTCAGGAGGACTGGGTCAATCGGGTCAGGAGGGACTGGGTCAATTGGGTCAGGAGGATTGGGTCAGGAGGGACTGGGTCAATTGGGTCAGGACTGGGTCAGGAGGGACTGGGTCAATTGGGTCAGGAGGACTGGGTCAATTGGGTCAGGAGGACTGGGTCAATTGGGTCAGGACTGGGTTAGGAGGGACTGGGTCGATTAGGTCAGGAGGGACTGGGTCAATTGGGTCAGGAGGGACTGGGTCAATTGGGTCAGGAGGGACTGGGTCAATTGTGTCAGGAGGACTGGATCAATTGGGTCAGGACTGGGTGAATTGGGTCAGGAGGACTGGGTCAATTGAGTCAGGATGGACTGGGTCAATTGTGTCAGGAGGGACTGGGTCAATTGGGTCAGGAGGACTGGGTCAATCGGGTCAGGAGGGACTGGGTCAATTGGGTCAGGAGGACTGGGTCAGGAGGGACTGGGTCAATTGGGTCAGGAGGGACTGGGTCAATTGGGTCAGGAGGACTGAGTCAATTGGGTCAGGAGGACTGGGTCAATTGGGTCAGGAGGACTGGGTCAATTGGGTCAGGATGGACTGGGTCAATTGTGTCAGGAGGGATTGGGTCAATTGGGTCAGGATGGACTGGGTCAATTGGGTCAGGATGGACTGGGTCAATTGGATCAGGAGGGACTGGGTCAATTGGGTCAGGATGGACTGGGTCAATTGGGTCAGGATGGACTGGGTCAATTGGGTCAGGAGGACTGGGTCAATTGGGTCAGGATGGACTGGGTCAATTGGGTCAGGAGGGACTGGGTCAATTGGGTCAGCAGGGACAGGGTCAATTTGGTCAGGAGGGACTGGGTCAATTGGGTCAGGAGGAACTGGGTCAATTGGGTCAGGAGGGGCTCCCCGCTGACCCAATTGACCCAGGAGGGACCCTGCTGAGACTCCCCACTGACCCCCGCCCCGTCTCCTGCGGCCGGCAGAGCCCAATCAGGAGTACGTGGTATCGCTGCGGGCGCTGAACGCCGCCGGCAACGGTACGCCCATCTACGAGACGCTGTGGACGCGGCAACCGGTGCGGAAACCGAGCCGGCCGCTGGTGATCCCAACTGGACTGAAGGTGTTCATCGTCAGCGAGTCTGCAGCTGTGTTGGAGTTCACCGACCGCTCACTGCCCAACCAGGTACCCACCGACCGCTCACTGCCCAACCAGGTACCCGGTACCCACTCACTGCCCAACCAGGTACCCACAGACCGCTCACTGCCCAACCAGGTACCCGGTACCCACTCACTGCCCAACCAGGTACCCACCGACCGCTCACTGCCCAACCAGGTACCCGCCGACCGCTCACTGCCCAACCAGGTACCCGGTACCCACTCACTGCCCAACCAGGTACCCACCGACCGCTCACTGCCCAACCAGGTGCCCGGTACCCACTCACTGCCCAACCAGGTACCCACCGACCGCTCACTGCCCAACCAGGTACCCACCGACCGCTCACTGCCCAACCAGGTACCCGGTACCCACTCACTGCCCAACCAGGTACCCACCGACCGCTCACTGCCCAACCAGGTACCCGCCGACCGCTCACTGCCCAACCAGGTACCCACCGACCGCTCACTGCCCAACCAGGTACCCGCCGACCGCTCACTGCCCAACCAGGTACCCACCGACCGCTCACTGCCCAACCAGGTACCCAGCGACCGCTCACTGCCCAACCAGGTACCCACCGACCGCTTACTGCCCAACCAGGTACCCACCGACCGCTCACTGACCAACCATGCACAGTAGACCGTGTCGCTAAATGGACTCTTGGCTCTCGTGGATATTTCAGTTGGATACTTAATATGTTGTTTTACTATCCTATCATGACCAATGACCACACTCACTGGGCCATAACAACACACTCACTGGGCCATAACAACACACTCACTGGGCCATAATAACACACTCACTGGGCCATAACAACACACTCACTGGGCCATAATAACACACTCACTGGGCCATAATAACACTCACTGGGCCATAATAACACACTCACTGGGCCATAACAACACACTCACTGGGCCATAATAACACACTCACTGGGCCATAACAACACACTCACTGGGCCATAACAACACACTCACTGGGCCATAACATGTCACACTCACTGGGCCATAATAACACACTCACTGGGCCATAACAACACACTCACTGGGCCATAACAGCACACTCACTGGGCCATAATAACACACTCACTGGGCCATAACAACACACTCACTGGGCCATAACAACACACTCACTGGGACATAATAACACACTCACTGGGCCATAACAACACACTCACTGGGCCATAATAACACACTCACTGGGCCATAATAACACACTCACTGGGCCATAACAACACACTCACTGGGCCATAACAACACACTCACTGGGCCATAATAACACACTCACTGGGCCATAACAACGCACTCACTGGGCCATAATAACACACTCACTGGGCCATAATAACACACTCACTGGGCCATAATAACACACTCACTGGGCCATAATAACACACTCACTGGGCCATAACAACACACTCACTGGGCCATAATAACACACTCACTGGGCCATAATAACACACTCACTGGGCCATAATAACACACTCACTGGGCCATAATAACACACTCACTGGGCCATAATAACACACTCACTGGGCCATAACAACACACTCACTGGGCCATAATAACACACTCACTGGGCCATAATAACACACTCACTGGGCCATAATAACACACTCACTGGGCCATAATAACACTCACTGGGCCATAATAACACACTCACTGGGCCATAATAACACACTCACTGGGCCATAATAACACACTCACTGGGCCATAATAACACACTCACTGGGCCATAATAACACACTCACTGGGCCATAACAACACACTCACTGGGCCATAATAACACACTCACTGGGCCATAATAACACACTCACTGGGCCATAACAACACACTCACTGGGCCATAACAACACACTCACTGGGCCATAATAACACACTCACTGGGCCATAACAACACACTCACTGGGCCATAACAACACACTCACTGGGCCATAATAACACACTCACTGGGCCATAACAACACACTCACTGGGCCATAATAACACACTCACTGGGCCATAATAACACACTCACTGGGCCATAACAACACACTCACTGGGCCATAACAACACACTCACTGGGCCATAATAACACACTCACTGGGCCATAACAACGCACTCACTGGGCCATAATAACACACTCACTGGGCCATAATAACACACTCACTGGGCCATAATAACACACTCACTGGGCCATAACAACACACTCACTGGGCCATAATAACACACTCACTGGGCCATAATAACACACTCACTGGGCCATAATAACACACTCACTGGGCCATAATAACACACTCACTGGGCCATAATAACACACTCACTGGGCCATAACAACACACTCAATGGGCCATAATAACACACTCACTGGGCCATAATAACACACTCACTGGGCCATAATAACACACTCACTGGGCCATAATAACACTCACTGGGCCATAATAACACACTCACTGGGCCATAATAACACACTCACTGGGCCATAATAACACACTCACTGGGCCATAATAACACACTCACTGGGCCATAATAACACACTCACTGGGCCATAATAACACACTCACTGGGCCATAACAACACACTCACTGGGCCATAATAACACACTCACTGGGCCATAATAACACACTCACTGGGCCATAACAACACACTCACTGGGCCATAATAACACACTCACTGGGCCATAATAACACACTCACTGGGCCATAATAACACACTCACTGGGCCATAATAACACACTCACTGGGCCATAATAACACACTCACTGGGCCATAACAACACACTCACTGGGCCATAACATGTCACACTCACTGGGCCATAATAACACACTCACTGGGCCATAATAACACACTCACTGGGCCATAATAACACACTCACTGGGCCATAATAACACACTCACTGGGCCATAATAACACACTCACTGGGCCATAATAACACACTCACTGGGCCATAATAACACACTCACTGGGCCATAATAACACACTCACTGGGCCATAATAACACACTCACTGGGCCATAACAACACACTCACTGG
>JAXIVJ010008437.1:0-32500 GCA_036785665.1 Chirona hameri
AGCAGAGGCGGTGCTGCATCCCGCCCCGCCGGCTCTCCGGTCGGGGGGGGGGGGGGGGGGGGGTCGCCGAGTCTCTGAGCGATCCATCAGCGGCGGCCGATCGCTGCACGGCCGCCTTGCGCAGACCATTACAGCGGCCGGCCAGCAAAACAATCATCGTTACCGGCGGCCAGTGAGCTGTTACCGGCCCAGATAACGCCCACCTTACCGGCGCCGCCCCCGGCTATATCGGAGCCGGGCCGCGGGCCGGCGCCGCCCGGACAGTCGGCCCGCCACGCAACACATTTGTCTCGGCTGAATCTCTCTGGGCTGGAATCGACACAGAAAGTTAAATTATTTCGCCATCGGAGTGCATGTAGACATTAAGATAGCGCTTCAGACAATTTTGTGAATTAATTCTGGCGCCTCTGCTCCAACTTGTGAATTCAGACCATGCTTCTGATCTGCTGTCGCTGGGAAGATGCTCATTTCTATAGTTGACCACTTCAATTCAATTACATTTCAGGATGCTCTCCTACCAGTGTGAGCCAAAATAAGTGCATGCCATTGAACTATTTCCAGCAATATCAGACTTGAAGGTCTGTCACGTCACGCATAATTATTATCCTCACTAGTAATGCCTACAGGGCGGTCAAAGATGTAGTGGAAAGCGTGTTCAATGATGAGTTTCGCCCACGGGCGCCGCATGACTAATGTTATAGGACCTTTAAACGGAATTCACCTTTAAAGGGAATGTTTCACCCAAGGCTATATAACAAGGTAGGCCATTCCGGCAAAAAAACAATGTCTTATGGCCTCTGATTGGTCGATGGTCGTGACGTCAATGGTACATGATTTTTGATAGCCGGCATGATCAGCGTGCAAAATCCCATTGGGATCCCCCTCTAACTCGAAAACTAAAAAGGCTAGCAAGACACAGAAAACATTGTTCTAAAGCTCTCTACCAGGCCATTCGAAGTTACTCAGGTATTATTTGGCTCTGGTCAATATTGAGGTCACCAGAGGTCATCAAAGATCACATTTTCCAAGTGAAGAACTTCGCTCTAGAAACCCCCAAATATATCGGGAACTATGAGAGCTAGTAACAAAAGGAAAACAGCAATCTAAAGCTCATGAAGATTCAAATCGCCCTAGTTTACTCAAATTAAAGCTCAGGTCAATAGTTTAGGCCCCAGAGGTCACCAAAGGTCACGAGGACATTTTTTCCGAAACGTTTTTCATAAATAACTTTCTATTGGTTAAACATATAGCAGTAATTGTAACACCATCGTTTTTGTCTCGTAAAGGTGCTTCGGAACAACATATTAATGGTGACCTGGTTAGGTCAACTTCAAAATTTGACGGCAGGTCAAGGTCATTTGGTGACCCAGGTAGGTCATGTTGTATATGGAGTGACGCGACTCGACGAAACAAACACAGTGGTGTCATTTGCACATCTTTATTAGATCAAGAATAACTGACAAAAGGGTTCTGGTGACCTGAGATGAGCTCAGTCGACTTTGCAGAGGTCACTGGACAACAATTGCACCTGGGTCATGAATAATGAGCTAAAATAACATGATTCTGAAAGAATTGGCCTGATCCAATGTATATTCTCTGAAAAGGAAGCATGTATATATTTTGCCAAATTGACTTAAATGGAGAGGTCACAAAATTGGCCTGACCTTAGGTCACCGATACAAAAAAAAAGAGATAAACGAATTGTAGGTACTTATGACCTTATGAAATCCTGCAAGTTTCAAATTTATCGGACAAACACTGTGGCTTTGGCACGACCACAAACATTTTTGGAGGTAAGGTCACTTGACGTGACCTGGTGACCTGACTTGCGACGACCTGAAGTAAAAATTTTCACACAATGGGGGTAATTGATGCACACATAGCCGTACCAAATTTGCTGCGCGCCGCTGTTTTCTCGCTATTCTCGAGAAACCTCAGGGGTGGGCAAAGTGACGCCCCCACCAGATCTCCTCGGATTTAGGCCACTACATTTTGCTGGGCCTCTAAATGGTCGCAAATGAACGCTGGACAGGCCCATGTTAAAGTCGCCGGCCTTCAGAGGACCCCTCAGGCCTACCGGGGGCCCCTTCAGGCCACAACTGAGGGCATTATGTTGGCCTTAGAGGGCTACGCAGGCTGGCTGGGGGCACCTCGGGGCCCCCAGCCAGCATTTAGCATCCCCCCTATTAACAAATTTGTCAAGGCTATGTGTGCATCTCATCACTCACATCACTCACATTGTGTGAAAGTTTTAACTTCAGGTCGTCTCAAGTCAGGTCACCAGGTCACGTCAAGTAACCTTACCTCCAAACTTGTTTGGGGTCGTGCCAAAGCCACAGTGTTTGTCCGATATATTTGAAACTTGCAGGATTTCATAACGTCATAGGTACCTACAATAAGTTTATCTAATTTATGTTTGTATCGGTGACCTAAATTCAGGTAAATTTCGTGACCTCCCATTATAAGTCAATTTGGAAAATATACAAATGCTTCCTTTTCAGTGAATACGTATTGGATCAGCCCAATTATTTCAAAATCATGTTATTATTTTAGCTCATTATTGATGACCCAGGTGCAATTTTTGTTCAGTGGCCTCTGCAACGTCGGCTGAGGTCATCTTACGTGACCAGCACCATTTTGCCAATAACTCTTGATATATTAAATATAGAGATGTGCAAATGACGCCACTGTGTTTGTCTCGTCGATTCGCGTCACTCCATATGCAACATGACTTACCTGGGTCACCAAATAACCTTAACTTAAGGTCAAATTTTGAAGTTGACCTAACCAGGTCACCATTAATATGTTCTTTCGAGGCGCCTTTATGAGACAAACACGATGGTGTTAAAATTACTAATATATGTCTAACCAATACAAAGTTATTCATGACAACTTTTTGGAAAAAATGTCCTCGTGACCTTTGGTGACCTCTGGGGCCTAAACTGTTGACCTGAGTTTAAATTTGAGTAAAATATGGCGATTTGAATTTGCATGAGCTTTCTATTTTTTTCTTCAAAAGTGAATATGACTTAAAATATGAATGGACTAATTCATCTAGTTTTCATTGAAATAAGCTATTATTCCTGAAAACCATGTCGTTGCAAAATATGACCATTTCCCGAACCAGCCACTTCCGGGATTCGAGCAAGATGGCGTCGCACAAACACCCCAGCCGTCTGGCAACACCAGAGCTAGTTTAAGATGAAATTGTTAATTTTAAGTAAACTGTGGTGTTATTATTAAAATGGAATTTCCAGAAAAATTCATTAATTCATAAAGTTGTGATTGATACCAAAAATCACCTGGAAAAGCCGTGTTCTAACGAGCTATAGACCTATTTACCCCAAACGCCCCAATCGCCCCAATCGCCCCAAACGCCCCAATCGCCCCAAACGCCCAAACGCCCCAATCGCCCCAAACGCAAAATCCTTCGTGAAAACGGCTACTATGTCATGGTGCGAAATCCATCCAGCGAACTTTCTGCCGGTCCTGTCACTGTCAACTGGAAGCGAGACTTATCTCTTTATTGCGGCCATTTTTTCCGGGCCAGTTTTGTGGAGCTCACCACATCCCGGGAGACCCGGAAATGCTCTTTGTCAGTTTAAAACTACCCGTCTGTTCAGGCTACTGCGATCGCAAGGAGTCTTCTCGTCTGCACCACGTGCTGGACTCTGAGCTCCTCACCATCAAACACATTTACGACCGTGTCAAACTCGATCCAATACCCAGACATTGTAGAACAGAATCACTCTGCGATGCCCGGAGACGTGCTTCGTCCCTCAGACGGTCACCAGCATGACTCCGCCGCAGCTCCCCGCAGCTCCCCGCAGCTCTCCGCAGCTCTCCACAGCTCTCCACAGCTCCCCGCAGCTCTCCACAGCTCCCCGCAGCTCTCCACAGCTCCCCGCAGCTCCCCGCAGCTCTCCGCAGCTCTCCACAGGTCCCCGCAGCTCCCCGCAGCTCCCTGCAGCTCCCCGCAGCTCCCCGCAGCTCCCCGCAGCGCAGCTCCCCGCAGCTCTCCACAGCTCTCCACAGCTCCCCGCAGCTCTCCACAGCTCCCCGCAGCTCTCCGCAGCTCCCCGCAGCTCCCGCAGCTCCCCGCAGCTCTACGCAGCTCCCTGTAGCTCCCGCAGCTCCGCGCAGCTCTCCACAGCTCCCGCAGCTCTCCGCAGCTCCCTGCAGCTCCCGCAGCTCCGCGCAGCTCTCCACAGCTCCCGCAGCTCCCCGCAGCTCCCCGCAGCTCTCCGCAGCTCTCCACAGCTCCCCGCAGCTCCCCGCAGCTCCCCGCAGCCGCGGACTTTCTCAGCTCAGCAGTGGCCGATTTGGCTTTCTGTGGGCTGCGTGCCCGGTATAGTGGCGCTGATTGGCTCTTTGTCTACGGAGCTGGCTGGGCTGCTGCGGCGGCACGCCTATTTACCGGCCGTGATTGCCCTGTACCTCGGGACGGCCGGGCGAGGCTCGTCCGGTCTGCAGGAGCGGGCCACGTGCGCCGAGCAGCCCCGCCCCGCCCCACCTCCCGGTGATTACAGAAGTACACCAACGAGCTGTGCCGCTCTCCCTCCGGGCTATCGCGGGATAGCGAGTCGAGCGCACGTATGAATGCTAATCGCGGCCTCGTCTGTATGCACATTGCGCGGCGCGGTGGCGACATTTCCGGGGGACGCTGGCGGCCGCCGCGAGACGAGACAGGGCTCACTTCATTCTTCCGAAAGAATGAAGTGAGCCCGTGCGCCTGACCAGTACTTTGGAGACATCTCTTACACACAGTGACACATATGGACTGGTATTATGAGCTGCACAGGGGGTGGATTAGCCATGCAGGAGTAGAGGTGCTGGTGCCACACACGTGCACCACGTTTCTGTCCAGTGGCGGATCCAGGATTCGGTCAAGGAGGGAGCTACGTAGCAAAGTGGGCCCCCATGCCTTGGCGGCCCCTCAGGCCTTGGTGGGCCCCTTCAGGCCTTAGTGGACCCCCTCGAGCCTTGGTGGGCCCTTTTGATCTTGAAGACAAATGTAGACCAGAATGGACCCTTTTAGTGCAAATATGCCTTTCACATGCCAAAATGGGCCTCTGCAAACCAAAATTGGCCCTCTTCAAACCAGAATGGGCCCTCTGGATGTCAAAGTGGGCCCTCTAGAAGTCAGACTGGGCCCTCTGGAGGTCAAAGTGGGCAAATTTACTTGCGATTTGTTCGAAAACGGAGTGAATCTCGTTTCGAGTCACTTCGATTGGCTCTGGGGCCCCCTCGGGCTATTGGACCCCTTCAAGATTCAAGGGAGAGCATGGGCCCCTTCTGGATCGGCCACTGTTTCTGTCGACGAGCCGGTAGCGGCCGGGCAGAGCAGTGAGCACGCCGCCCTGACCGGCTGTCGGCTGAACACGCCGCCCTGACCGGCTGTGGTGAGAGACGACGCCGTGAGGTCGGGATGTGATGTTCGACTGCTGTATTGGGCCGTGTCCGTGAACGTGTCACGTCTCACCGCCGTCCCCGCCGGTATCAGTAAGGAGAGTAGACTCTAATGTTTGTAGCGTCTTTGGGTCGACAGTGATGGACGATAATCTATGGAGCAGTAACGATATCAAAGCAGTGTTTGTAGCAATGCAGGCATAGTGTTCTTCAGTATTAACACATTCCACAACATGCAATCCACTGATGAAACATGCACGACCTTCCTCGTTATTCGAAGTGCGCTGGGACGGTTCTCATTGCGAATGAAGGGGGCCGCAGCGTAAGCGGCTCCATCTCTGCCAAATGCAACTTTCATCGCTTCCGATAAATCGTGGATCGTTCTCTCTTCTCTCCGTTTCCGCTCGGCCTTCCGAACGCTCACCCAATGCTGCATAGCCACTCAGGTCGGGTCGCAAAACCCGACCGGGTCTGGATTTACAGCCGACGCTGGGTTTACTGCGTGCACGGGCATCCCTCAGTGAGTAACGCCTGTGACGTGACTATCAGCGCTGCGAGGGGATTTCGCCTCGTACATAATGTATCTGGACTAGCTCCCTCCATTCTAGTCCTATCAATTGTCGAGCTGGCTTCTTTAACGTTGGATTTTGATGCGGCGCCGGTATTGGAGAGAGCCTGCAGGAGCGGCGGCGCTTTGCTCATGTCAGCAGTGGTCTCATGGCCTAATCATGGGTGATGGTGAAGACAGATACCACTTCTGAGGTACATCACAACTCACAGCGCCATCAAAAAGGACGAATGAGTGTCCTGGATTAGTAACGATCTGAATCTACCGGACACAATTCAACAATTGTCAATGATCTAACACAGGGTGACTTCAATGCTGTCGCGGTGTCAGTGGGCCAACGTGTACACTACTGGTCAGTGTTCACCGTTCAGTTATTCATCTTATTTAATGTCCCTCTACGTTACTGTGACGACATATAATGACAGTGTGAAACGCAGCTGCCCAAGGATTGTATCATCAGAGTCTTTCTTTCACATTACACATTTCTGATACATTTGCAGAATTGTATACTGTATACGCTTGTAAGTTTGAATGCCCTTTCCTTTGCATCGTTCTCAATTTGTGACACGGGGCGGATCCTTTACATGGAACAGGGCTTGCAAATGAAAAACAGCAGTGCTAACTTGAATGCAAATTGCATTACATTTGCGTTTCATTACATGCTGCTTTAGACCAGGAGCGGATCCAGGGGGGGTGCAAAGGGGCCATGCCCCCCCCCCCCCAAAGGTCCTGATACTATGTTTTGCCCCCCCCCCCCAACGGTCGGACGTACAGTAGTAAAAATTGCCTTTGCAGCAGTCAAAATCCAGCTATCCACAGTTAAAAACTTGAAAATTTCGCGCCGTTTCGCGGCATGACACAATACGCAATTCCTTATACAAATTTGGAAAATGAGAAAATGAATGCATTAACCTTATTAGTGGCAGAGAGGGCGGATTCCCCCCACTCATGTTTTTCGCAGATATCTCCCGAACGGCTGAGAGCATACCCATTACATTTTTGGGAATTTTCCTAGAATTGAATTCCACATATGGAGTCAAAATTTTGAGTTCCTAAACTTAGCAGAAGCGGTTCCAGGGCCTGTTTTTTGTGACATTTGGCAATAATACGGAGATGCGAACTTCACGGCTTCTTCCTAACTGCCTGAAGTATAAAGGAGTTCCATAGGCTTACAGTGATTGAAACAAGTGCAAATTAGTTGATTTTAGTGAACTATAGTAAATATTGCACGGCAGAGGCGGTTTCAAGGACTTGAAAAGGGGAGGTTTACAGGAAGTTATTTTTTATATATTTTGCCACCCTTTTTCGCTAACATGGCACCGCCTATAGATGCAAATATGCTTTATAACTGTTGTGTCCGATGTCACAATAGCGCACCATTTAATTTATCGAACAAAGAAAAGAGAAAAAGACGGTTTTATAAGACATTTATTTTAGCCCCAAATTTAGTGACCTGAAAACGTCTATGATTTTCCATTTTCAAAAGTCACCATCATATATTAATCCCCAATTCAATCTATCGATCCCCATTAGTTGCGTTAAAATCGGTTAATAAACATGACAGCTGTGTTGGATCACAAATACCTCTAATATTTGTAGTTTTTGCCCCCCTGTTGCCCCCTATCAAAAATTTCGGATTTGTATTTTTAGAAATGTAGATCGTGTTGAGGGGAATCAAACGCCGTTTGCTTTTGAAAATCGGACGGGTATATCTCGAGATCTTCGGGGGGGGGGGCGGAATCCCCCCCTGCCACTAATAGGGGTAGCCAGGAGCATGCCATTAATAGGGTTAAGTGTCTGGCAGTCTCTCCTTGGCGGTACCTAATTGCTAGCCCCAGGGCCCATTCCCTTCATCAAATATTCACTTTCAAGCGGGCTACATGTTTAGCTAGTCTGCCGAGCTCCGAAAAAAGGCGACGCGAACGCAAAGACGCGGACATCGGCACCCGGAAGCTGCTCCAGCGGTGCCCAACTTGCTGGACCGAAGAGCTATTAGTGAGACCAGGCCAGGACCATCTCCCTAAGCCATCTCGCCTCAGGCTCCTCCAGATCCGCAGGGACCATTTATGTGCAGAAAAGTCGTTCTGCTTTCGGAAAATGCGGAAAAGAAAATGTGTGCGGAATTATGTGCGGTATATATATATATATATATATATATATATATATATATATATATATATATATATAAAAATATATATATATATATATATATATATATATATATATATATATATATATATATATATATATATATATATATAAATATGTGTTATTATTAATTATGTGCGGAAAAGTCTTGCCGCTTTCAAACCATTTGCACTGTTACCAGTTGTTTGTTACACTTCGGTACATATGTTAATGTATACAGTTATTATTATCATATGTACTATTGAGCGCTGACTGCCACCGGTCATCGTGATTTACTATCCAAAGAATATGTATATTAAAAACTACCTTAATTTCAATATTTTTAATCATACCGAGATGTGCAACCAGGAATAGCGATTACCTGAGTATGGTTCCAATAAAAAAAATCGTTTCCTTCGACCTCAAATTTAAATTTCACGCCGCTTCACGGCGTCACATCGGTGGCCATCGTCATAACGAAGCCATCGCCATCGTCTTCGATTCGTTGTAACGGTGAATTGAATGAGTAGCATTTTTAGCCTATTCTCTACAAGGCCCACCGCCTATGTTTCTGGGTTTTATCAGGCAAACCCGTACAAATTTCGCTTTGCTTCGCGGCGCTGAATAACAAGTACCTACTATAACATGAAAACCACATTCAAAATGCTGCAAAGGCTTAAATACGCGAATAAAAATGTGTAATTTTTATTTCGTCATTTCAGCCGACCCCCCCACACTCAAAAATTATCGGCTACGCCCCTGGGTACAGCTGACAATTGACATAGTTTTGCTCAGTGTAAGGTAATGTCGGAACAATACAAACTGCAAGCTGACGATCTTCCCTTTTTCGATATTCCAAAAGGTCGAAAAGTACAAATAAAATCGTGTAGTTGCAAAATAAAGTGGCCCAAATCCGGGAAGAAATTCTAAATTGGGGGTAGGTAAGGTCGGCTAAAAACGGTTTGCCCCCCCCCCCCCCAAAAAAAAAACGGTCGGCCGGATCCGCCCTTGCTCTAGACTAAGCCACTAAAACAGTTTAATTGGGGATTATTGATGGATACTAGTTTTATTTTTTGTAACTGTTTTAAAGTGCAAGTTAAGGCTCCCGCGAGTTACTGGGGTATATTTCATAACGCGACTTACTGGGGGGGGGGGGGGGGGCTATTTACCCCCCCCCCCCTCGGATCTCCGGAACTACTGGGCCGAATTTAAAAGTTCAGACGGCATTCGATAGCCCTGGAAAATGTATCGAGGTAAACATAATATTGTTGACCTCGGGGTCACCGATGACGTCACAGGTCAGGTCAAGTACAACATGTTTGACCGTGTCAAAAGGTCTCGATGGATGGAATTGTCGCGCAAAATTGCGATATTAAACGCATAAGCTGTCGATAAATCGGTATGATTCGTGTGTCTGACACTTGTAAGTACCTTTCTAAGCTGTTTATGACCTTGGGGCAGGTCAAGGTCATCCGAGGTCTCGAGGTCAAACTGCAGATTACGGTCAATAGGCGTTGTAACACATGTTTATGGGTTTGTTTTTCGTCTAGAACGCGTAAAATTCCCTTAGAACATTGTTTTTTCCATATAAATAGAAGTAAAAAGCAAAAATGGAAATGCGTTTTTTATGCATTGTAATGCTGTGAGGGGTGGTCGATTTTTGTCATTTAAAGGTCATAACTCAATCATTTTTGACGATATCGACTTAAAATTTGGTACACATATTCCCCGCACACGTCTCGATGACATATATCCCGTTTTTTGGATAATTCTGATTTTTTCTTGAAAATTTTGTAAAGAAAAAAAAAATGTATTTGGATTTTTCAAAATTTTTAATTAAAAAAAATCTCAAAAATCCGAGATAGCAGTTTGATAGCCCGGTCTATTGTCAGTAATTTGATTTAAGACAATTGAGTTTATCTCAAACATTATACCTTTGACAGCGTTTTCCACAAACCATTATTTTGCAACAAAAACCGAAGAACATGACGTCACTCTGACGTCATTCCCGGTTGACCTATCATATCCTCATATTTGTTCCTTTTGCCAACATGTGTGGAATTGATGTGAGAAAAGGTACTGCAAGTTACGTGACGATACCGGTGTTCGTTTAGGAGTTATTGCAAAATAACGGGAGGGGGGCACAAAATAGCCCCCCAGTAACTCGCGGGTTAAGAGGTGCTCTTTTCCTAGTAAATTAAATCGGTATATAGATCATGCCGAATATATTGTTCATAGTTAATGACAGTTCGATAAATCAATGTCCAATGTCCAGTGCCCACGTCCCCCCCCCCCCCCCAAACAAAACGCTTAAGGTCTTACAGCGTTCAGCAACCTGCCATTTACATGTTTTGACAATGTATTATACGCACGTAAATTGTTGTGTCTGTGTATTACGTTGCACATGTGTGATACGTTATCATTACTAACCTATCGTCGTAATGTGTCGTGTGTGGACAAACTGGATGATCCCTAACCAAAATTGCGACTCCATCCGTCAAATTCATATTTGCTATGCAAAATTGATATTGACTTGCAGAAAATGAGCAAATCAAAGCACATGTTAAATATTTGACATGGTGTGCGGGAGGTTAAGTTTAATTCTTTCGTTTGATTCACATGGACAGGAAATGCGTCAGCGGATGTATTTCCTTCCAGGTGTCGCACCATTGCTGTGACGCCTTTGTCTATTGTCTTCTGTGCATGAGCATTGTCACGCGAGTTGCCTTTAAATGTCGTGTAAAGTTGTCTTGGCACAAGTTAGCAATTTGTCTGTGAGCTGTCCCGACTTCAGCCACAAATTTCGCCTGCTTATATTCGTAATTTAGTTAGCATGCTCAGCGTCCTGTCAAAGATTGCAACCGCTGGGAAGTTAAATCAAATTTCTGTACTTCTCTGAAAGTTTGTACCCAGAGTGATGTGATGGTTTGCAATAAGTAGGCGATCAGTTCTTAATGAGTAGAAATTGTGTCACAACATTGATTTACCAACTGGTAAACCAACAACCAACTCACTGGGTAGAATTCTGTTCGTTTAACGACACAGCAATCGAATAATGTATCGATGGTAGTAATAGACTTTGTGATTGGATAACTAGAGGAAACAAATTGCAGCAACATGCCATTTTCTATTAATGTATTACATTGTTTGATCTCCCTCACGTTTTACGCAATGCATGACAATGATTGCATAACACGTTAGTAAGGTACACATTATATGTATGTACACATGCCTATATTAAATAGTAAAACACACAGTAACATAGTAAATAGCACAGTATGTGGTGAATAATCCGTAGCACATGAAGTGCAGCGCACACAAGTGCATATTATATTTGAATTCAGATTGTTTTCGGAACATCGGCAGCACACACGTCAACCATACAATATCGACAGCAAATTTCACATCGAGGCCAATTTCACAAAGCAAAAAGGTTTGTAATTGCAAATAATTTATTTGTTATTACAAATAATTTGTACACATGTTTGTAATTTGGATTTCACAAAACTTCAGGGCAGTACATGTCAATTTACTATTTACAAACTAGCTTACAAATATATTGTTGGTAGAAATGTTTGCAATTACACATGTTCTCAGAGGTCGCACGTCGGTGTCAGTTGATTGTGTACCGACGCACCGTGAGTTAGCAAAACGCTGCTGAAGATAACTACGCATCCCAAACTAAAGATATGTGGTTCTTATCTATTGGCTGATTTTAAGCAGAAATCCATTTTCCTCCGCAAAGAGCTAAAATTTATTTTTGCTTAAAATCAGCCAATAGATACGGTGAGCCAATAAATCACTATATAATTTTGAAGCTCTCAATAATGCAGTTTAAATGCATTTATTGTTGTTTCTTAATTCACAGACAATCATATGCTAGAGGAGAAGATAAGCCAGATCGTAGTGTGTACCATAGCAACTGCGGGCTCCTGTACATCTCATTGGTCCAGACGTGGCAAGATCCTAGGCATCCAGGTCCTATAAGAATCCAAGATTCTAGAAGGTCGTGTTAGCATTGCTCTCATTTATCCCATAGCCTCATAAGAACACTAGAACACAGAAAATAAGAACACTGATTGATTTGCGCCGCGTAGCGGCGCATAATATTTTGCTTTATTTTGTTTTTGTCTGGATAACAAGGCCCTAAAAATAGAAAGTTTCTATAATATATATGTATCAGCCCAAGGGGGCCCGCAGGGCCCTCCAAGTCCGATACGTTGTTGCCTCTGGTATAAGGGCACGTTGGTGCCCCTTCATAGCTCAAGGAACGGGAGACATGAAGGGACATTTTTGGCATAATTTAGCCATTTTAATTTAGCATCATTTCGCGATTTTGTTTTCTTCCAGCGACCAATGCTTGTGATTGCATGGCGACACCAGACTATTGTTTTCCCTCCTGGATTCAAGGAGGCACAGTGCCCCGGTGTCTCCCCTCGCCCCACAATGCCGCCTACCGTCACGATGGTGCCCCTGGCTCACCGGCGCGGTGGTGCCCTTGGTTCACCGGCACGCCCCTGGTACACCCCTGGTGGTGCCCTTGGTTCAAAGAACACTGAATGATTTGCGCCGCGCAGATTTTTTTGCTTGATTTTGGTGGTGCCCCTGGTGCCCCGGCGCGGTGGTGCCCCCATGGTGCGGTGGTGCCCACATGGCCAAAGGGGGGTCATGACCCCGTGACCCCGCCCCCTGGATCCGCCACTGCCTGTATTACTGCTAACCAGAGACGTGGGAACGTCGTGCAAAGTGTGGGGGGGGGGGGGGGGGGGGGGGGGCAGTGATTCTTCGATCTTGTCTTGAGAGAAACCCACAACCGTTAGGTAATATTTTTTTGCATATTTTATCTCTTCTCATGTTCTCGTGAGATAGCCCTTTTGCTGTCTCGAATTTTCATATTGTAACAAAATAAGTTTTTAGCAAAATTTCAGACCAAAAGTGGGGCCCATGACTAGAGCTCTTCATGGAGCCGGAATCCCCTATGGGAATTGGACGGGAATGGCTGAGAATTGGTTTACGGGAGACTATATAATTTTGTCGTTACCCCCCCCCCCCCCCAAAAAAAAAAATGAATTAAAACATTCTGATGTGCAGCAACTATCACACAACACATTAATAGCATAAAACAAGAGAAAGAGATGCCAATGCCTAGGTTACAAAAATGTGATCTGGGAACCAGATTCAGTATCCCTACCGGGAATTGCGTGTGGATAGCACGTGAGCCCACTACGGCCGCAGTGGGTCTATGCCCCGCATGCTATCCACACACAATTCCTGGTAGGGATGCCTACCTGAATTATCTGACCTGACAACCTGGTGGTACGCATAGATAACCAAGGCAATAGCTTATTCTGAAACCTGGTTGCAACCCAATACCCATGTATACAAACAGGTATTGCACATTTGCATAACATAAAACTTCTAACATTGGACTGAAAACTGAAAAAGCTGAGTGGAATTGTTGTACTGAGGGATATCAGCTGTCTCCAAATTGAAATGGCGTGTGGATAGCACGGGGGCCCACTCCGGCCGCATGAGGACCTCATTCGGCCAGTGGGTTCACATGCTATCCACACGCAATTCCTGGTTGGGATGAAGTCACTTACCCTGCCTAAATCCAGCAGCTGGTTGGTTTACCCAAGATTCATTTACTAATAGATTATCTGCATACAAGTAAGCCACAAAAAAACGCATGGAGTATGGACACTGTGAAATCACTGTGAAATATGGTTTGCACTAAACGCTGGATTTTTCGCAGCAGTTGGCCGCCAGAGACCGCTAGTGAGCCAGGGTGTTATGACGTCGCAAGCAAATATTTAGCAACTAACGCTAAATATTATTTGTGTATAAATAAATAAATCAATCAATCAATATTTAGCGTTAAATATTTAACTGGTACCATTTGCTTGCGACGTCATAACACCCAGGCTCACTGGTTCTTGGCGGCCAACTGCTGCGAGAACTCTAGTTTTTAGTGCGAGCCTGAAATTGACATATGAAGTGTGAAAATGGCGACAATGATTTCTCAACTGCGTTACTTCTGAAACATGAATGTGAGTTGGTGATGGTAAGTTGCCAACACTAAATTCAAGTAGGTACTTCACAACTCACAAGGCATGTTGTGTATGTATTTTGTAAGGAATTTTACCTAATATGAAACAAAATCCGATTATACTGTTCAGAATAGATTTAGCCGCAAAATTATTAACGGAAACAGATATTAAATTCCATGGAGAGCCCCAAAAAACATATTGTAATATTTATATATGTAATATTTAACACTTCAGAAGAAGCAGAAGCCAAACAATGCTGATCATATCTAAGAAAACTCCCGATATGGTAGCAATAAATGTTACCAAACTGAATACATTTATGGCGCGTCCTTGCATGCGCTGTACCATGGGCTCGCACTAAAAGTTGGGGTTTTCGCAGCAGTTGGCCGCCAGAGACCGCTAGTTAGCCAGGGTGTTATGACGTCGCAAGCAAATATTTAGCAACTGACGCTAAACATTTATTTGATTGTAAATAAATAAATACATACTTGCATATTTATTTGTTTATAAATAAATAAACACATATTTAGCATTAACTGGTACCATTTGCTTGTGACGTCATAGCACCCTGGCTCACTAGCAGTCCCTGGCGGCCAACTGCTGCGAAACCTCTAGCTTTTAGTGCGAGCCGTACACGGCGTACACCATGCCAATTGCTATACCAAGGTCATAGAATGTTATGCTATACAATGAATATCACAGCAAGTTGAAGCGTTCAGTGTTCACACTTGAAAGTTCAAACTTAAAACTCAAGTCCTTGGCCAAAGTGGGTGTTATATGGCCTTGGTGACTGGTGAGGGTTGAGGACTTGTGTAGCAGTGAAAGCTATATGGGGGGTGAGATGTTGATAATCATCTTCAAGGCTGTATTTCTGCTTGAAGAGGTTGTGTTCAAATATAAGTTGAAATAATATGTATATTTTCATATTGATAATGGCTCCTGAACTTCACACATCTGTTAATTTCAATTTGGAGGGAAAGAACTGCTAGAATTTCATGCAGCCAGTGTAAACTGTAAGGGAACACTATGAGCTTCATTAAATAACATATAGTTTATCTCAAGTGCCCACCTCACTTACCTAAGTTTCGAATTTCCTACTCAAGCGTTATTATTATAAAGCCATGTCATGTCAATTGTCAATGTAGGTTGGTAGCGGTAGGTGCCCAAGCAATTTGTTGGATCAATCGGCTATGTCTTGATACAATGTATTATGTATGACTGAAACAATCAAACCATACCCAAATCTACATTTGATTTCATCTTAATTTGTTTTTTGTCTTTTTCTTGTGGTGAAATTCCTGGTTGGATTGAACGTTCCATGTGAAACATGGACATGCTTAATTCTGTGAAATATGACCAGAACTCACAAGTAAATCTTACACCACTCACATTGGGTGTGGGAGTTTTAAAAGCATGACAAAAATGCATTTTTATATTTTATCACCACGAAAGGTTGTTGTTGCTGGATTAGGGTGCGTAGCCGTGAGGCTACCACAAAAGGTGAAATATGCTTAAACTTGTAAATGGGTGCGGGTGGGAACGATAGCCCCATCAGTTATGAAATGGGGGTGGAACGGCTTTGGATCTGGCTGAATGGACTAGAACGGAATGGGGGCTGAAAATGTGCCCCGTGAAGGGCTCTACCCATGACCCTTCTGTCTCCCGTTCACAGGGGCGTCGCTACCGGGGGTCCGGGTGCCCCGGATCCCCCCCCCCCCACCCCCACTTTTGAGCGGGCGCCGAAGGCGCCCCCTCAAAAAGTGGGTCTGTTTTGGGCTTTGATAGGGCACCAGAGGCTCCTCCTAAAAAACTCGCAAAATAAAACCAATGAAAAAATAAAAAGCCACTACAAAATGCCCCGCCAGTATATGTGTGCGCCCCCTGTGACAGGAAGGGCCCAAGACACCAAGCCAGTGGCGTACCGAGTATACGGTCATTCAGGGCATGACCTGGTCCTTTGTACCCGAGGCGCCCATGCAAAGCTGGCGCCACTCCGATCAGTGACGGCACCCCTCCGGCCAGTGATGGCGCCCCCGGCCAGTGAGGGCGCCTCCTGTCATAGACGGCGCCTCTCCGGCCCGTGACAGCGCCCCTCTGACCAGTGGCGGCGCCCCTCCGACCAGTGACGGTGCCCCCTCCGGCCAGTGAAGGCGCCCCTCCGGCCAGTGACGGCGCCCCTCCGGCCAGTGACCTTGCCCATCCGGCAAGTGACGGCGCCTCTCCGGCTAGAGACGGTGCCCCTCCGGCCAGTGACGGCGCCCCTCCGGCCAGTGACCACGCCCATCCGGCGAGTAACGGTGCCCCTCCGGATAGTGACGGCGCCCCTCCGGCTAATGATGGCGCCCCTCCGGCTAGTGATGGCGCCCCACACAATGTTAAAGGTACGATGAGCACGTGCGGAAGAAGAGGCTGCTGCAGAGGCTGCAAGAAGCTGCAAAATGACGTTTACCGTACCATTCTAGTTTTATTCAGTCGAAAGTTATTAACGGATATCATTTTGTATATATATATATATATAGAAAATAGGACGTAAAATGACAAAATGTGAGATATTTGGAGGCAAATATCCCTCAATTTTATTTTTTCACTTAATTGACGCGTCCTTACACGTAAGAATAGCATAGCGGAAAATCAGAAACACGCTTGAGAAAAGGTATCAAAATAAGTTGTACAATTTCGAAAAACGTACTAAATTTGAAGAAGAAAAATGAAAAAACATCACCATGTTATAAAACAGCTCATTGCCATTCTAATGACATATAATATATCTATATTGCTTCATAAATTACCCGCCATATGGGCTGACAAAGATTGACCTGCACCGTGACCTTATAAAAAAAAAGCCCGAGGCAATATCTCCTGAACCACTGCTTATATTGCAATACAACTTTCACAGCTCACTTAAGCGCCCCAGGTTAACCCATATACCAATTTGGGCCATAACGGTGACATGACGGTCTCATTTTGCACTTTGTTTTTGTCGATTTGTCGTGGAATGTCCCAGCTACAAAAGAAGACCATTGGGATGTTTTAACTGAACCTAATTACCCTACTTAATACTAGTAGACGTATTCCACACAACATATAGGTACCTATGTAAGGAAATTCACTCACCCGTTCTTCTGCCACCCAGCAGGTAGCAGGAGACCAAAGGCTGCGACGCTGCGTGTAAAATTATAACTTACGTTGGTTGTGAATCACTCGAAAATAGCGTCAGATGCGCCACTCTCGTACCGCTACCAAATGCTAGCAAATAGAGGAAACACGAATGAGGTAAAACAAAATATATGTATTTCGCAAGAAGTTATATTTTCGCATGCAGTACCCATTTTCATCGCCAGTTTCAGCGGATTTCGGGCTGGGGCTAATTTCTATTGCCGCCCCTGTCGAGCTTGGAATGTGAGGGGGGGGGGCTTTTGCCCCTGCCACCCCCTTTGGATCCGCCGGTAATTCCATACAACATAGGCACCTTTACAAGGAAATTCACTCACGCGCTCCTGACATCCAGCAGGCAGCAGGAGACCAAAGGCTGCGACGCGCGCTGCGTGTAAAATTATAACTTACGTTGGTTGTGAATCACTCCAAAATAGTGTCATACGCGCCACTTTCCCTATTCCTACTGCTAACAAAATGCTACCTACAGATAGAGGAAACACGAACGAGGCAAAAACTAGATTCCTTTCTTTCGCAAGAATTTATTTTTTCGCAGGCAGTACCCATTTTTGATCGCCAGCTTCAGCGAATTTTGAGGGGGCTAATTTATATTGCCGCCCCTGTCGAGCGTGTTTTCCCCTGTCGCCCCCCCCCCCCCCCCTCCTGGATCCGCCAGTGAGGTTGGGCAGGGCAAGCAGATGGTCGGGCAGGGCAGGGCAGGACAGACGCGTACTATTTTAATCATACATAATTTCAACCCTTGCACTGCTGGGGTTCACGCCAACCACAAACTGTCGGGGGTGGATAGCAGCCCCCAAAAAAATCTTGAAAACCACACGGCGTAGCAATAAGCTGAAAACGGCGTTAGATAACTCGAGACAAGCTCTATCGAAAGTATACCGGCCATGTTTAGGACAAGTTGAGGTCAGAAATTATCAAATGTCACATTTCGGCTATATATGGGTGTCCTTAACAAAACCGTCGTCATATCGATAAGAACAGAGGAATAAGCAGGGACAGGGACATATACAGGGACAGGTCTCATTAAAATTGACCTAAGGTCAATAGTTAGGTCAGCAGAAACCAATCAATTTGAAACATTCTAAAAATCGCCGAATTGTTTTTTTTTAAAGAATACCTTTTGAGAAAAGCACGATATAATAAAAACAGATCTCACCATTGTGTTTGTCTCGTCGAGACGCATCGAATAAAATTGTTGGATGACCTAGTTAGGTCATATTCAAAAATTGACCTTAGGTCAGGTCAAGGTTAGGTAAAGGTCAATTCTTACATCATTTGATTCGTCTCGACAAGCCAAATACAATGGTGAACATAGCATTGATATACCTTTATTTGGTAAAGAGTTATTGAATATAAACCATACGTGACCTGGAGGTCACCTGAGTTGACCTCGTAGAGGTCAAATAACATAAATTTGACATAGGGCTTTACAGTTGCCACAGGAGTGGTGGATCTGGAGAAAACTGGTCAAATTTAGCCATTGTCTATGGATGTATACGTGTTTTCATTTTCCCCCATTGACATAATGGGAGGTCACGAAATCGACTTGGCCTTAGGTCACCGATATAATAAATTCGGGATATAAGAATTGTAGGTACTTATCACCTGATGACATTCTGTGAGTTTCAAACCGTTTGGTCAATCACTTCGGCTGTGGCACGACCGCAAACTTTTTTGGAGGTGGGGTCACTTGACTTGACCTGGTGACATGACTTGAGTTGACCTGATGTCAAAAATGTCACACCTGTGCTCTTTCTCATAAACGTTTGGTAGTAAAATTCTGTAGTATAGTTGTAAGATTGTGTAGTAAAGTTGTAAAGTTGTGTTTCATAAAGCAAAAACTACTACTTACTACACTCGAGACTTTACAACTTTACAACTCTACAATGTTACTACAGAAACGCTACGGTTGCTTTTTAAAACGCACGCATCTGTTTCATAAAGATCCTCTGATTTACGGAGTAGTAAAAAATGAAGCCAGTTTTACAACGCATTTTCACCCTGCTATTCACCGTTGTAAAATTGTGAGCATGATAACTTTAACACTTCCAATGAGACAACAGACGAAACAAATTGCGATAAGAGATGATTAAATTGGGAATTAATGGTTTTCTTTTCACAAATGATCGTTGCCAAGAGGGAAATCGCACCTTTACAACCCTATTAGTGGTAGGGGGCAAATTTTGCCCACCCCTCGTGTTTTTATCAAATATCTCCGAAATGGCTGGACGTAGGCTTCTGAAATTTTCTGAGATTTCCTAAAACTAGTCTGGGCAGTTTGTCTGAAAACTTCATGAACTTTCAAGAATTAAAAAAAAATCGCATACTGGAATCGCATACTGGTCCTGGAAACGCCTACGAATTTAGGATTGCATGCATTGCGTGCATCTACAGTAGTAGGATTGTTAAAATTATTTATGAGAAAGGCCACATGTGGGTAATTGATGCCAAAAGAGCTGTACCAAATGTTGGCGGTGCTGCCGTGTTTCCGCCATTCATGACAAACCGGAGGGGGCGAAAATCAGCCGGGCAGTGCGCGTGTTAAACTTGCATGTTAATATCAAATACGAAATTATAACTAAATACTTCGACTTTATTCGGTATTTTACCTCTACACACCGCAACATTCAAACTTTTCCTTGCATACTTGTTTCTTCTCCTAATTCCTGTTAAACGTACTAAGTTCCAAGATTATAGGTATGTACTTACAGAAGCTGTGATTTGCTAATTATAAATCGTCTACAATCTAAAAAACGCGATACATAGTTAATTCATCGTGGGGTGCTAGTAATAATTTATGGTTCCGGTATCAAAATAATATGTGCTAAAAACATTTGAAGAACTTGCAAAAATTGATATCAGCTAAATAATAACACAAAAATAGGAAGAAATGTGTTGGGTTTTAATCTTGTTTGGTGCGAGGTCTATATGCATTTTATATTTCCGTGGCACTTTTCCCAGTAGAGGATATATGCGTACCGTTATATACCTACTCAATAAATTTTGCCACCCCTGGCAAAAATCCGTGGCGCCGCCCCTGTTCCGAGGGCGGCCTAATGCGTTGTGACTGTGCAGTCGGCGCTCCTGCATGCCTCGCGGGGGAGGGGGGGGGGGGCGCCCCTGCGAGTGCATATGTCGCCCATCGAGTCGTGAGTGCCAGTGGCACCCCTTTGGATCGGAAATGAGGCCCCTTTCGGACTGGCGATGACGACCCCAACACCCGTGTCCTCCCCCTCCCGAAATGTGTTTTCTGGTTGTGCGCCTGGGCCGATCCCTTTTATTATAATTCACCGCTGTACCAGTCATGATGCACCGAAGCGATGGGTACCATTTTTTAATGTCTGTGCGATTTAACGTTTGCAAGTTATTGGCTGATATTTCCTTTCTTTCCTTGATAAACTTTCCTTTAATTATTTTCTTCATTGTGAAATTCGCGTGGTTTTGAGTTCAAACCTCACAGGCAGTCATTAATATGTCCAATGTTAATGTGCAATGTGCAGTCCTTGCCTAAGCGTGCGGCTGTGGAGGTGTATGTTTGTAGTTGTCAAAACTGTATTTTTTCGATTGAAAACCAATACAAAATTGAATTGCCCGCTGCGTAACGTCGACATTTATATTCGATATTTCGTCTTGATTCGTCGATATCTATATATTCATGGTTCACCACCTCACCTCTTTTTATGTGAAAGAGGAACCGGAAAATTAAGCAAGTGAAATCAGGGGCGGATCCAGGGAGCAAGAGGTCACGGCCCCCGGAAGGTCCTGAAACCATAATTTGCCCCCCCCCCCCCCCAACAAAAAAAAGGTCGGACGTCGATACCTACAACTGCAGATGGACTGACGACGCACTTAATCCCCCCCTCTCCGGTCAACATTTGCATCGTTCTGAGGGCCTGCTACCCCCCCCCCACTTAACATTTTTGGGGGGAAATACGCCTCTGGATTCCCCCCCCCCCCACACACACACACACACACACACACACACAAAAAAAAATCCGCCCCTGAGTGAAATCTAGCAAGTTCATCGGGTTTGCGCCCCTCTAGGCCGGGGCGCCCCCCCCCCCCCCCCCTTCTGGGTATGGCGTCCCCTGGTAGTGGACCCCCCCCCCCCCCCCCCCCACCACCACCACCACTTTTTAGAAGGTAGCGACGCCTCTGCCCGCTCCTACGCCTATGCTGTCAGCGCTGTGGCTTTTCGTGAGAGCTGCGCGAATGCTCTTCGAGATCCCTGAATAGATAGGCTGTCCCGCACTACATATATGTGAAGCGGTGCAGCCTACGCTGCAGTGTTTGACGACCAGGGCATCGATCGTACAATATAAGAATACAGAAAGAAGATCAAAAGCGAGTACACATCACTACACACCCATAAAGTGTATAAATTTACACAATTTTAGCATACAGTTTGAAGGTGTTTGCGTCTCCAAGCTCCCAGTGTGTGTACTCGGAATGATGTGGCTGTTGAAGGGCCGACACGATCTAGAATATCTCGTTCATTTCTCACATTACATTTGACTATTGTTTCCTATGTAAATTGCATTACAATTTTCCAGCGCTTGTTCTCCATCCTGATTTGACGTTGAATGCAATGGTGCCAACACTCTGCAAAAAGGAATTACTTTATGCATCTCAAATAACCTCACATTAGCAATATTGTTGTCCCATCAGTCAGTTCGTGGAGGTCTCAGCTGAAAACAAAAACAAAATGACCTGGATGTAACCAAGGAGAATGTAAAAACTCATAAAATAAACTGGAAGTAACCAAACAAAGTGTAAAACAACCGGCATAACTGCAGGAGAGTTGTGAGTTGACCCATTTCCAAAGGAGATGTCACGGGCGTCAGCTAGAACTTAGCGGGTATAGTTGGCGCGCCACCGAGACAGTGACGTCATCCCGTCGTGGGCTTACGCCGGCACCGCCGAAACCTAACTAGATTGCTCAGCTCTCTTGAGAACCCGCCGTGTCGAATTGGAAGGAAAGTGATTTCACGGTGTGCGAACTGGAGTCGCTTTCGTGCCTTCTAAATCCGGCGGCTCAGTATCTGACTCGGGTCTGCAGCCGGCCGATGTAATTCTCTCGTCGAGCCGGAGCGTGCCGGTCCCGGGCGGGTCGGTCTGCCGGCGTGGCCAACGGTCTCCGAACAGCGTCTCCGTCCGCCCACCAGCAGTACTAACTCTGCACACAGTCTCTGCCATACGTACACATGGTCATGGGCACCAGAGCGTCCGGCCAGGGGCTCTGTTGTGATCACTGATCAGTATCTGCTGCTATTTACCGTCTGTACCGGCTGACCGGAACAGTACTTTACCATTGACTTTATCGTCCGACTGAGAGACAGTCGGGCCCGAGATGTGGGCTGATGATCATTTGGGCTACAAAGTTAACTTTAAGCCTGGTGGATGACTGTGTCGGAGTGTAGTATCGTATGCTGATGCTGTTGATGCTGCTGAATCAGCGGATCCTGCTGAATCAACTGATCCTGCTGAATCAGCTGATCCTGCTGAATCAGCTGATGATCCTGAATCAGCTGATGATGCTGAATCATCTGATGATGCTGAATCAGCTGATGCTGCTGAATCACCTGATGCTGCTGAATCAGCTGATGCTGCTAAATCAGCTGATGCTGCTGAATCAGCTGATGATGCTGAATCAGCTGATACTGCTGATCTGTCAATATAACCCGCTGATCGGACCTTCCGACTTCACCTTCCCTGGCCTGACTTGACGCACCCCGCCAGTGCCATTTGACCCGGCGCCCCAACTGACGTACCCTGCCCCCTATTTCAGCGGCCGCTGGTACACCGCGCGGATCGTGGCGGCGGCGGCGGCGGCGGCGGGGGCGGGGGCGGCTTCGACAAGAGCCGCCAGTGCGAGATTCACATGCAGGTCGGCGGGCCGCACAAGCCATGCTGTCGCAGCTGGCTCTCCAAGTGAGTCGGGATCTGATGGAACCATGGAGCAGGGGTGTAATGTGACGGGTGCAGGGGTGTAATGTGACGGGTGCAGAACCGGGGTGCAGCGGTGGAGGGTGCATGGATAGAGAGTGCAGGGGGCAAGGCTACTGTGATGGGTTGCAGGTGTTGAGAGTGTATGGGTGAGTTTGACAAGGTCAAGAGTTTATTATTTAGAACTACATGGGCGGAGGACGGCCCAGGAGTGAGTGAGTGAGTGAGTGAGCAGCGAAGAAACCGATGGGTTGGAAGGTATGGGATGGGACATGGGTTGAAAGGTATGGGAATAGTCACATACGTGAGTCGTAACGCATATTGCCTTTCTGAGAGAAAGTGATAACTATGATGTGTGAGGACGTTGCTTTCCAAGCTCTTCTTTTTCATCTGTTTGTTGTGCATACTGGCATTCCAAATATATCGGATATGTATCGGCGATCGTCGGCACAGGATCTGGTGAGTCGCTCTTGTCTTACCACCGGGTCCATTCAGCTGCTGGCTGTCGCGGACGTATTTGACAGAGCCATTATCTTTGCCGTCCAGATTGTCCCCAGCAGATTTAGACAATCACATCATCGGATCCTTTAAGTGTCCGAGGCGGGCGAATTTCGTCGAATGTTGCCCAGTCGGTTGCATTATAATGCATGCCATGCCAGTGTCACTGGCGGTTCATCGGGAAGATATCTGTGATTGTGTCCGGCGCTGATCGAAATGTGCTCACTGACAGCCGTTCATTTTTCCTCGTGAAAGCACCGTAGCATATGGTGTAGTTGAAAATAATTCGGTAAAAAGTAGTTTAAAACACGGATTGTGCCGGCTTTGTTGTCTCTCCTTGACCATGTCCCATCAAAGACAGATGAGCGAAAAGTAGCTCCTTGCCGATCTTATAAAAACAAAACAGACTGTTAAAAGCTCGGGTGAAAAACATAATCAGCCATGGGTGGAGTTTCCTATTCAAATGGTGGGGCCACTGCCCCACCAACTTTGTGTTTTGCCCCACCAACTTTTTCTGAAAACCTCCACCCATGTAATCAGCCTATACCGAAGTATGAATCATTATCTTTCGCTTTCATGACGGCTCACCTACTCGTGCGCAGTCTTGCATGCAGCATAGAACTTCACTATCTTGGTCCAAGCTCAGCCAAGTCAAATGTTCATTTTATTGAATGTTTCCCATGATGTATCTCTGGCTTTATGAGTGACATCTGAGCTGTGCAACTTCAGTTAAAATAAATCAACACCGTCACATTTACCCAGTGTATCGCTCGCTGCCACAATATGGGATATGCCTTCAACGTTGACTGTTTACGCTAAGATCATTCCTGATGCAGTGTACTCAGACTATTTTGGGAGCCACTGTTTCCCAAAATCGACCAAAACAATGTTTGGTTCATTTGTCCTGAGACGCGTCGCTGCTTTCTTGTGTGACAACTTAGCTCTTTAGACGAAACTCGGAGTAGTTAAATCCCAAGGGGTTGGCTAGTATGCTGCACCGCCAACTTGAGCCGGGGACATTGCTGAGTATCGGTGCAGCAGTGTCGGCAAAACCGGTCTGAACGCAGCTCTCGGCCTAGTATTGTGGCGCACCGGCCTGGTGTTGTGGCGCGCCGGCCTGATGTTGTGGCGCGCCGGCCTGGTATTGTGGCGCGCCGGCCTGGTGTTGTGGCGCGCCGGCCTGGTGTTGTGGCGCGCCGACCTGGTATTGTGGCGCGCCGGCCTGGTGTTGTGGCGCGCCGGCCTGGTGTTGTGGCGCGCCGACCTGGTATTGTGGCGCGCCGGCCTGGTGTTGTGGCGCGCCGGCCTGGTGTTGTGGCGCGCCGGCCTGGTGTTGTGGCGCGCCGCAGCCATGCCTGGGGAGATGCGCCGCACCGACGCCTGGGGATTTGTCCTGCACTCCCGCACTGATGCTGCCTTCGAGGATGTCTCGCTTCCATAGTCATGCCGCACTGAGCCTGGGGGAGATTCCGGAGCCCTGCCGTGCCCTGGGGAGGCAGGCGTCTGGCTGGGACACATGGTGGCCGCTGTCGCCCGGCCGGTCCCGCGGGACGTGTATTGATCCACATGATTGGCGGTGTCACCATCGCCGGTGTCACATTTCTGGGCCTGGACAGCGCTGATGTCGCAATCCCAGTACAGTCGGCCAGAAGTCGGCAGACGTCCCACCGTGTGACGCGACGGCGCCACTTGTTCATCGTTCATCGTAATAGACAAACTGCTGTCACGAGAACTGTCAAGAATTGCAGATAATTTTTATGACAGTATATGCTACACGAAATCCTTGAAATGAAGGGCATTGCTTTCTCTGATGCAACAGCTCTGCAGCTACGATAGTGGTACAAATCTCTCCTGGACGTGACCAAGGCCATTCTAGAAGCGAGCATTAAAAAGACGCGAAGACATTAACCCTATTCCCTGCGGGGGGGGCAGATTCTGCCCCCCCCCCCCGTAATTTTTCACTTGTCGCTTCTAAACCGATAGGCCTGAAACTTTGTGACTTTTCCCAAAATTGAATAGCGCGTGTTGTGTCAAAATTTTGAAAAAATGGTCCAGCAGAGGCGGTTCCAGGCTCCTGTTTTTGGGAGGGTGTTACGAATGCGGTTTTGCGGCGCATACTTCCTTCGTGGTTTGCAGTGTCATAAATGCGTCAGAAACAATTTCAATGCAATATGCATCATAGATACTGGGATTGTACATATTTTTGGGGCAGAGGCGCACTCAGGATAAAAAGAAATGGGAGATGATACCCACCCTAAAATTAGGTCCAACTTCAAATTAGTAAGATGATAAAAGCGTTACGCGCATGGTGCCCCCCCCCCATGTTTTTTTCTGGATCCGCCTATGCGCAATATATCAAATTTAACAAACTACAGCATATAATGCCCACATGTGACGTTCATGACGTCCCAAACAATCACAAACAGCACATATTTTTTTTTCTCTCAGAAAATCCCCCCTTTTTACATTCCCTGAATACGCCTATATTTTTTTTTGTCTTTTGATATATTAAAGACCAGTACATTTGACGCTCAAAAACGTTTGGGTTATGAAAATCGGTCGAGCCACATGGCTGTAATGATCTTTCAAAAAACACCCAAAAGTTTCGGATTTTTTGCCCCCTGGCCCTCCATTTTTGAACAAAATAAAAATTTCGGGTCCAAAAAAAGAGATATTGTCATGACGCATCGAATGGAGCTTTCCCCATCGCAATCGACCGAGCGGTTCTCGAGATCTCTGGGGGGGCAGAATCTGACCCCCCCCCCCCTCCCCCCGCAGGTTAACGTAATTCTGGCCGCCCGCAGGGAATAGGGTTAAAGAAGCAGACATGACCTGTTTCGGTCTGCAGAACACCGTGTCCTCCTGGACCTGCGTCCTCTCGCCCTGAGCGTGCAGCCCTCCCGCGGCGCCGGGCCCGCGGCGCCGGGCCCGCGCCGCCGTCGCTGCCGTGCCGGCCCGCGACCCGGCCTGATTGGGTCGAACGTCGTTCTGGCCGGCCGGCTCCCCAGGGGTTCTCGTTAGGAGAGGTACCTGGTCGACCGGCGGGCGCCGCTGGCCGGTCGGCTTTGTGTTTCGGTACACCGGAGCGGCGGCGGCCGGGTGGTCAGTGCCGCTGCTGACTGTTTAACAGCTTCGTAACATAGCCGACAATGAGCGTCTGTGCCGGGTCAGGATCCGGTTATCCGTCACTCGTCAGCCAGCGGCGTCTACCGACTACCGTGGCCACTGACGCAGCTCGGCTGACGGGCATTTACTTTCTTTCGACATTTTGTATTCGCAATTTGCTTCAAATCTCGAATTTTTACAATTTTTCAAACATTTATTGTTTTCCCACCAAAAATGACATGACATGACGTGATTAAAACGTTATTATCTCCCAAAGTACTTCACTATTTGCATTGAAATGTTGTGATAAGACTTATAATTGATTCAGGATAATGTACTGAAAAATTGACATCGATATCTATATCATTGTTTTCAAGTTATTCAGAAAATCCGAGAAGGGGGGGGGGAGAATCTGCCACCTCCAGCGGGTTAATGAAGAATTATCCTGAATCTTCTTCAATTCGGATTCAGGAAACAACACAGTACGTACATGCCGATTGTGCACACGTACGATGAAGTTACACAATCTCTACAAAATAACGAAATAACATGCTCATTATACCTTGATTTACAGAAAGCTTTGGATACAGCTTACTTAGCAATTCTCTTGAGAAAAAAAAATACACCGCATTGTAATACGAAGGATTTCTACAACACGATAGTCATATATTAATAAGAGGCATAAAATGACAAATGAGGTTACATCTAAGAAAAATTATTCAGTTTTAGGTCCTCTTTTATTTATTCTATATATTAATGACATCAGCAATACAACAGACATGAGTACCTTTTACTTATTTGCTGATGATATACGGCAATTTGTATTCTTAACACGCGCACGGCCGGGGGGTGATTTCCGCCACCCCCTCAGGTTGTTCCTGAATAGCGGAAAACGGCAGCGCGCAGCGGCGCCAAATTTGGCACAGCTGTTTGGGCATCAATTACCCACATAGTGTGAATTTTGTTTGACCTCGGGTCATCTCAGGTCAGGTCACCAGGTCAGGTCACATGACCGGACCTTCAAAAAGTGTGCGGTCATACCACAGCCACAGTTGTTAGCCGATCGGTTTAAAACTTACAGGATTGTATAAGGCCATAGATTCCTACAATTTGTTTATCTCGGATTTGTTATATATGTGACCTTAGGTCGGATCAATTTCGTGACCTCCCTATTATAAGTTAATGGGGAAATATTCAAATGCTTGCTATTCCGATGATACGCATGACATCAGCCAAAATATTTCTGGATCATGTTATCATAGGCCATTCATGATGATACAGGTGTATTTTTTGTTCAGTGACCCCTACAGGGTCAGCCAAAGTCATCCGAGGTCAACAAAACTTCGGTGTTATATAACTCTCAACAGAATGACGATAGCGAAGTAAAACCGGTACTTCTGTGTTTGTCTCATCGAGACACGTCTTCCAATATACAACTTAACCTACTTGGGTCACAACTTGACCTTGACCTGAAGATAGCTTTCTATATTGACCTAACCTGGTCAACATGAGTATAATTCGAAGCGCCTTGACGAGAAAAACACGATGGAGTCAAAACTATTTCCCTATCTTTACTAGGTAAAATGTTATTTTGAAAAAACACCTTTGCCAAAAAATAAGACCTTTGATGACTTCTGGAGCCTAAACTGTTGACCTGAGATAAAATGTTAGGCCACCTTAGCGATTGCATTTTTCAAGAACTTTTTGTTTGTTTTTCTCGTTTGTTCCTAGCTATCATAGTTCCTGTGATATCTGGGGGTTTCTGGAGCGAAGTCCTAAACAGAGGTGAAAAACCTCGAGGCTGACACCGACAAAGAGCCAGGCTAACTCACTTCCATTTTTCGTGCTCTTATGGCCAATTAGTCTAAAAAATAAGATTTTTCTCACGCCTCGGTGACTAACAACATTTATAAAAATCAGCACTCTGGCGCATTTTGTAAACATACAACACATTTTGTCAACACGCAGCACATTATGTCAACACACAGCACATTTTGTCAACACATAACACATAACACATTTTGTGATCGTTACAATGAGTGCTACACACACTAGCGGATCAAGGAGGGGGGGGGAAGCGGTCATGCCTCCACCCCAAAAAAACGCCTGAAATCGGCACAAAATTTTAGACATTTCCTGATATAGACGACAATCTAAGCAACTTTTGTATATCCGATATCAATGCATATTGCATAAGCAAGCGATATCCGATGAGTTTTCTGAATTGTGGTGATTTTTTTTGGAATTTGTCCCCTCCTCCGCCCCAACCACTCGTGGCCCCCCCCCCCCCCCCCCCCCCCCGAAAAAAAAAAAACAACACCGTTCTGGATCCGCCAATGGCTACACATGAAGATGGTGGTGTCTGAATAATTATACTCCAGAACCAACATTGCATCGTCTACTAATATCTGCTGTACCTATTGTTACAAGGATGCAAGAATAACAAGATGTTTTCACATTCAATGATGACATCACTTGCCACTAGCGGATCCAGGGGGTCCATGGCTGTCGTGGCCCCCCACACCGCCTGAAATCTGCACAGAATTGACACATTTTCTGATATAGAAGACAATCTAAGCAACTTTTACAAAGGAAAGTTTGTTTTAAATCAGCTATCAATGCATAAGCAAGCGAAATCCGATGAGTTTTCAAAATTGTGTGATAATTTTTGGAATTTGCCCCAAACTACCTGTGCCCCTCCCTCCCTCCCCCCCCCCCCCCCCCACCCCACCCCCCCCCCCCCCCCCCCCCCCCACCCACCCCCACCCACCACCGTTCTGGATACGCAGGGCCTATTTTAAGGGAAACCCACTGTGGGGGGGGGGGGGCAAAAGGTACCCCCAATTTGGGGTCATCTTTTTGTGGCAAAAGGGTACCCCATTTTTTCCCCTCCGCGGATTTGGGCCGGTCACCTTATTTTGGTATTCGAGCTTAAGAAATTCAATTTCGAATTCACAAAAATGGATTTTGTGGACATTTTTCCGAGAAAAAAATGGGGTCAAAAACCCCCCAAAAATCACAAATCCGAGATTGCCATTTTGAATAGAATGTCATTTCCTTTCTTTTGATTTTTTTTTATTTCCAATGTGCTTTGAAACTCCATTTTACGATTTTTCAAACATTTATTGTTTTTCCACCAAAAATGGAAATACATGACGTCATTAAAACGTTATTATCTCTCAAAATGCTACATTAATTTCATTGAAATTTGGTGAGAAGACGTATAATTGATCTATCACAGTTTTAAACGTATTGAGAAAATCCGGGAGAGGGCAGATTCTGCTCCCCCCCCCCCCCCCCGCGAGGCGCGTGTCACCGGGGCTGCTTGAATTGCATCAGGTGCGCTGTTTTGTCTATCATTTACAGCAAGGGATACATACAAACTTCAAATTCAATCACTTGAGAGAAGAAAACAAACTTCCGTTTTCATGAAGTTTTGTCCTAAGATCATTGTTTTTCACGTTCAGTACAGGGAACGCGCAGGGGGGGGGAGCATACTTGTATTTCATGCCCCCCCCCCCCCCCCCATATTTCTGAGGGGGGAGGCATTTGCCCCTGATGTCCGCCCCCTGAATCTGCCAGTGGGGGCAGATACCCTTCCCTCTTAGGTGTTTTGGAAATAGAGGAAAACGACGCCATTTCGCGCCGCCATTTTTGGTACAACTGCTTGCCTATCAATTGTCCAAATCCTGTTAATTTGTTTACCTCGGGTCTCCTCAGATCACGCCACTAGGTCAAGCCTAGTGATGCCACCTCCACAAATGTAAGGTCGTGCCGCAGCCACATTGTTTGACCTATCAGTTAGATACTCACAGGATTTAATTTAATCAAGTCATAAACACCTACAATTATGCTATTTCGGATGATTTTTACATCGGTGACCTAAGGTGACCTCCCAATTATAAGTAATTGCGGAAACATGAAAATGCATATAAATCCACAGGAAATTGCTAAATTTGCCCAATTTTCACCAGAGTCCCGCATCTTTTGCAAAATACAAAGATCCAGTGGCGGATCTACGGTTGGGCAAAATGGGCAATTGCCCCCCCCCCCAAACCGCCTGAAATGGGCGCAAAATTTACACATTTCCTGATATACAAGAAAATCTAAGCAACTTTTACTCATGTAAGTTAGCTTTAAATCAGCTATCAATGCATAAGCAAGCCAAATCCGATGCGTTTTCAGAATTGTGTAAGACTTCTTGGAATTTTGCCCCCCCCCCCCCCCCCCCCCACCAAGAAAATAAAAAACAACACCCGTTCTGGATCCGCCAATGCAAAGATCTGGATCCGCCAATGCAAAGATCCGTGTGGTGTTTTTATCCTGTGAACTCCAGGAGGTAAAATATATTACCCTGAGGTCATTCGTCATTTTCTTCCATAACTTGTTTACCGATACATTCCTTCGCGTGTTTTGGTGATGAACGAGCGAACGCGAAGGAAATGTATGGTGAATTTCAACTAGATCAGGGAAGTAGTTTCTGAGATACAAATATGTGGTGCACACGTGCGCACTTGCAGAAGCACCCCACCCCTGAATTGTGGGAAAGTGGCGGCTAGAGCCCTTCATGGGACACTTTTTCAGCCCCCATCCCGTTCCAGCCCATTCAGCCAGACCCAAACCCGTTCCAATCCGAATTCATAATTGATGGGGCTCCCGTTCCCACCCATTTCAGCACATTTCACTTTTTGTGGTGCTGAAAAATTATATGGTCTGTCCCAAACCCATTCCAACCCGTTACATTTCCAAAAATGGTCCCATTCCCACCCATTTCCATCCCGTTCCATGGGTTCCATGAGGATTCCCGTTCCATGAAGGGCTCTAGTGGCGGCTGAGAGATCTCTGACCACCAGACTGGTTATTGATTCGACACTGATTGAATCGATGATGATAATTAAAATAGCCAGTAACCTTATAATACGTAAGTAAATAAATAAGTTAAGGCCGAAATTATATTATTAAATATTTCGCTATTGAAGCTTCGTCAGCAATCAAGTTTCAATAGCTTCAATAGCGAAGTATCCACTAATATAATTTCGGCCTTAATTTATTTCTTTACTTATTTATTATGAGGTTACCGGTTATTTTAATTCTCATCATGATTAACATCACACAGAGTTTTCGCCACCTTAAATCTCATATGTCCAGCATTACTATATATATATATATATATATATATATATATATATATATATATATATATATATATATATATATATATATAATATATATATATATATATATATATATATATATATATATATATATATATATATATATATATAATATATATATATATATATATATATATATATATATATATATATATATATATATATATATATATATATATATATATATATATATATATATATATATATATATATATATATATATATATATATATATAATATATATATATATATATATATATATATATATATATATATATATATATATATATATATATATATATATATATATATATATATAATATATATATATATATATATACATACATACATACATACATACATACATACATACATACATACATACATACATACATACATACATACATACATACATACATACATACATACATACATACATACATACATAC
>JAXIVJ010008437.1:45000-55639 GCA_036785665.1 Chirona hameri
CATGCATACATGCATACATGCATACATGCATACATGCATACATGCATACATGCATACATGCATACATGCATACATGCATACATGCATACATGCATACATGCATACATGCATACATGCATACATGCATACATGCATACATGCATACATGCATACATGCATACATGCATACATGCATACATGCATACATGCATACATGCATACATGCATACATGCATACATGCATACATGCATACATGCATACATGCATACATGCATACATGCATACATGCATACATGCATACATGCATACATGCATACATGCATACATGCATACATGCATACATGCATACATGCATACATGCATACATGCATACATGCATACATGCATACATGCATACATGCATACATGCATACATGCATACATGCATACATGCATACATGCATACATGCATACATGCATACATGCATACATGCATACATGCATACATGCATACATGCATACATGCATACATGCATACATGCATACATGCATACATGCATACATGCATACATGCATACATGCATACATGCATACATGCATACATGCATACATGCATACATGCATACATGCATACATGCATACATGCATACATGCATACATGCATACATGCATACATGCATACATGCATACATGCATACATGCATACATGCATACATGCATACATGCATACATGCATACATGCATACATGCATACATGCATACATGCATACATGCATACATGCATACATGCATACATGCATACATACATGCATACATGCATACATGCATACATGCATACATGCATACATGCATACATGCATACATGCATACATGCATACATGCATACATGCATACATGCATACATGCATACATGCATACATGCATACATGCATACATGCATACATGCATACATGCATACATGCATACATGCATACATGCATACATGCATACATGCATACATGCATACATGCATACATGCATACATGCATACATGCATACATGCATACATGCATACATGCATACATGCATACATGCATACATGCATACATGCATACATGCATACATGCATACATGCATACATGCATACATGCATACATGCATACATGCATACATGCATACATGCATACATGCATACATGCATACATGCATACATGCATACATGCATACATGCATACATGCATACATGCATACATGCATACATGCATACATGCATACATGCATACATGCATACATGCATACATGCATACATGCATACATGCATACATGCATACATGCATACATGCATACATGCATACATGCATACATGCATACATGCATACATGCATACATGCATACATGCATACATGCATACATGCATACATGCATACATGCATACATGCATACATGCATACATGCATACATGCATACATGCATACATGCATACATGCATACATGCATACATGCATACATGCATACATGCATACATGCATACATGCATACATGCATACATGCATACATGCATACATGCATACATGCATACATGCATACATGCATACATGCATACATGCATACATGCATACATGCATACATGCATACATGCATACATGCATACATGCATACATGCATACATGCATACATGCATACATGCATACATGCATACATGCATACATGCATACATGCATACATGCATACATGCATACATGCATACATGCATACATGCATACATGCATACATGCATACATGCATACATGCATACATGCATACATGCATACATGCATACATGCATACATGCATACATGCATACATGCATACATGCATACATGCATACATGCATACATGCATACATGCATACATGCATACATGCATACATGCATACATGCATACATGCATACATGCATACATGCATACATGCATACATGCATACATGCATACATGCATACATGCATACATGCATACATGCATACATGCATACATGCATACATGCATACATGCATACATGCATACATGCATACATGCATACATGCATACATGCATACATGCATACATGCATACATGCATACATGCATACATGCATACATGCATACATGCATACATGCATACATGCATACATGCATACATGCATACATGCATACATGCATACATGCATACATGCATACATGCATACATGCATACATGCATACATGCATACATGCATACATGCATACATGCATACATGCATACATGCATACATGCATACATGCATACATGCATACATGCATACATGCATACATGCATACATGCATACATGCATACATGCATACATGCATACATGCATACATGCATACATGCATACATGCATACATGCATACATGCATACATGCATACATGCATACATGCATACATGCATACATGCATACATGCATACATGCATACATGCATACATGCATACATGCATACATGCATACATGCATACATGCATACATGCATACATGCATACATGCATACATGCATACATGCATACATGCATACATGCATACATGCATACATGCATACATGCATACATGCATACATGCATACATGCATACATGCATACATGCATACATGCATACATGCATACATGCATACATGCATACATGCATACATGCATACATGCATACATGCATACATGCATACATGCATACATGCATACATGCATACATGCATACATGCATACATGCATACATGCATACATGCATACATGCATACATGCATACATGCATACATGCATACATGCATACATGCATACATGCATACATGCATACATGCATACATGCATACATGCATACATGCATACATGCATACATGCATACATGCATACATGCATACATGCATACATGCATACATGCATACATGCATACATGCATACATGCATACATGCATACATGCATACATGCATACATGCATACATGCATACATGCATACATGCATACATGCATACATGCATACATGCATACATGCATACATGCATACATGCATACATGCATACATGCATACATGCATACATGCATACATGCATACATGCATACATGCATACATGCATACATGCATACATGCATACATGCATACATGCATACATGCATACATGCATACATGCATACATGCATACATGCATACATGCATACATGCATACATGCATACATGCATACATGCATACATGCATACATGCATACATGCATACATGCATACATGCATACATGCATACATGCATACATGCATACATGCATACATGCATACATGCATACATGCATACATGCATACATGCATACATGCATACATGCATACATGCATACATGCATACATGCATACATGCATACATGCATACATGCATACATGCATACATGCATACATGCATACATGCATACATGCATACATGCATACATGCATACATGCATACATGCATACATGCATACATGCATACATGCATACATGCATACATGCATACATGCATACATGCATACATGCATACATGCATACATGCATACATGCATACATGCATACATGCATACATGCATACATGCATACATGCATACATGCATACATGCATACATGCATACATGCATACATGCATACATGCATACATGCATACATGCATACATGCATACATGCATACATGCATACATGCATACATGCATACATGCATACATGCATACATGCATACATGCATACATGCATACATGCATACATGCATACATGCATACATGCATACATGCATACATGCATACATGCATACATGCATACATGCATACATGCATACATGCATACATGCATACATGCATACATGCATACATGCATACATGCATACATGCATACATGCATACATGCATACATGCATACATGCATACATGCATACATGCATACATGCATACATGCATACATGCATACATGCATACATGCATACATGCATACATGCATACATGCATACATGCATACATGCATACATGCATACATGCATACATGCATACATGCATACATGCATACATGCATACATGCATACATGCATACATGCATACATGCATACATGCATACATGCATACATGCATACATGCATACATGCATACATGCATACATGCATACATGCATACATGCATACATGCATACATGCATACATGCATACATGCATACATGCATACATGCATACATGCATACATGCATACATGCATACATGCATACATGCATACATGCATACATGCATACATGCATACATGCATACATGCATACATGCATACATGCATACATGCATACATGCATACATGCATACATGCATACATGCATACATGCATACATGCATACATGCATACATGCATACATGCATACATGCATACATGCATACATGCATACATGCATACATGCATACATGCATACATGCATACATGCATACATGCATACATGCATACATGCATACATGCATACATGCATACATGCATACATGCATACATGCATACATGCATACATGCATACATGCATACATGCATACATGCATACATGCATACATGCATACATGCATACATGCATACATGCATACATGCATACATGCATACATGCATACATGCATACATGCATACATGCATACATGCATACATGCATACATGCATACATGCATACATGCATACATGCATACATGCATACATGCATACATGCATACATGCATACATGCATACATGCATACATGCATACATGCATACATGCATACATGCATACATGCATACATGCATACATGCATACATGCATACATGCATACATGCATACATGCATACATGCATACATGCATACATGCATACATGCATACATGCATACATGCATACATGCATACATGCATACATGCATACATGCATACATGCATACATGCATACATGCATACATGCATACATGCATACATGCATACATGCATACATGCATACATGCATACATGCATACATGCATACATGCATACATGCATACATGCATACATGCATACATGCATACATGCATACATGCATACATGCATACATGCATACATGCATACATGCATACATGCATACATGCATACATGCATACATGCATACATGCATACATGCATACATGCATACATGCATACATGCATACATGCATACATGCATACATGCATACATGCATACATGCATACATGCATACATGCATACATGCATACATGCATACATGCATACATGCATACATGCATACATGCATACATGCATACATGCATACATGCATACATGCATACATGCATACATGCATACATGCATACATGCATACATGCATACATGCATACATGCATACATGCATACATGCATACATGCATACATGCATACATGCATACATGCATACATGCATACATGCATACATGCATACATGCATACATGCATACATGCATACATGCATACATGCATACATGCATACATGCATACATGCATACATGCATACATGCATACATGCATACATGCATACATGCATACATGCATACATGCATACATGCATACATGCATACATGCATACATGCATACATGCATACATGCATACATGCATACATGCATACATGCATACATGCATACATGCATACATGCATACATGCATACATGCATACATGCATACATGCATACATGCATACATGCATACATGCATACATGCATACATGCATACATGCATACATGCATACATGCATACATGCATACATGCATACATGCATACATGCATACATGCATACATGCATACATGCATACATGCATACATGCATACATGCATACATGCATACATGCATACATGCATACATGCATACATGCATACATGCATACATGCATACATGCATACATGCATACATGCATACATGCATACATGCATACATGCATACATGCATACATGCATACATGCATACATGCATACATGCATACATGCATACATGCATACATGCATACATGCATACATGCATACATGCATACATGCATACATGCATACATGCATACATGCATACATGCATACATGCATACATGCATACATGCATACATGCATACATGCATACATGCATACATGCATACATGCATACATGCATACATGCATACATGCATACATGCATACATGCATACATGCATACATGCATACATGCATACATGCATACATGCATACATGCATACATGCATACATGCATACATGCATACATGCATACATGCATACATGCATACATGCATACATGCATACATGCATACATGCATACATGCATACATGCATACATGCATACATGCATACATGCATACATGCATACATGCATACATGCATACATGCATACATGCATACATGCATACATGCATACATGCATACATGCATACATGCATACATGCATACATGCATACATGCATACATGCATACATGCATACATGCATACATGCATACATGCATACATGCATACATGCATACATGCATACATGCATACATGCATACATGCATACATGCATACATGCATACATGCATACATGCATACATGCATACATGCATACATGCATACATGCATACATGCATACATGCATACATGCATACATGCATACATGCATACATGCATACATGCATACATGCATACATGCATACATGCATACATGCATACATGCATACATGCATACATGCATACATGCATACATGCATACATGCATACATGCATACATGCATACATGCATACATGCATACATGCATACATGCATACATGCATACATGCATACATGCATACATGCATACATGCATACATGCATACATGCATACATGCATACATGCATACATGCATACATGCATACATGCATACATGCATACATGCATACATGCATACATGCATACATGCATACATGCATACATGCATACATGCATACATGCATACATGCATACATGCATACATGCATACATGCATACATGCATACATGCATACATGCATACATGCATACATGCATACATGCATACATGCATACATGCATACATGCATACATGCATACATGCATACATGCATACATGCATACATGCATACATGCATACATGCATACATGCATACATGCATACATGCATACATGCATACATGCATACATGCATACATGCATACATGCATACATGCATACATGCATACATGCATACATGCATACATGCATACATGCATACATGCATACATGCATACATGCATACATGCATACATGCATACATGCATACATGCATACATGCATACATGCATACATGCATACATGCATACATGCATACATGCATACATGCATACATGCATACATGCATACATGCATACATGCATACATGCATACATGCATACATGCATACATGCATACATGCATACATGCATACATGCATACATGCATACATGCATACATGCATACATGCATACATGCATACATGCATACATGCATACATGCATACATGCATACATGCATACATGCATACATGCATACATGCATACATGCATACATGCATACATGCATACATGCATACATGCATACATGCATACATGCATACATGCATACATGCATACATGCATACATGCATACATGCATACATGCATACATGCATACATGCATACATGCATACATGCATACATGCATACATGCATACATGCATACATGCATACATGCATACATGCATACATGCATACATGCATACATGCATACATGCATACATGCATACATGCATACATGCATACATGCATACATGCATACATGCATACATGCATACATGCATACATGCATACATGCATACATGCATACATGCATACATGCATACATGCATACATGCATACATGCATACATGCATACATGCATACATGCATACATGCATACATGCATACATGCATACATGCATACATGCATACATGCATACATGCATACATGCATACATGCATAATGCATACATGCATACATGCATACATGCATACATGCATACATGCATACATGCATACATGCATACATGCATACATGCATACATGCATACATGCATACATGCATACATGCATACATGCATACATGCATACATGCATACATGCATACATGCATACATGCATACATGCATACATGCATACATGCATACATGCATACATGCATACATGCATACATGCATACATGCATACATGCATACATGCATACATGCATACATGCATACATGCATACATGCATACATGCATACATGCATACATGCATACATGCATACATGCATACATGCATACATGCATACATGCATACATGCATACATGCATACATGCATACATGCATACATGCATACATGCATACATGCATACATGCATACATGCATACATGCATACATGCATACATGCATACATGCATACATGCATACATGCATACATGCATACATGCATACATGCATACATGCATACATGCATACATGCATACATGCATACATGCATACATGCATACATGCATACATGCATACATGCATACATGCATACATGCATACATGCATACATGCATACATGCATACATGCATACATGCATACATGCATACATGCATACATGCATACATGCATACATGCATACATGCATACATGCATACATGCATACATGCATACATGCATACATGCATACATGCATACATGCATACATGCATACATGCATACATGCATACATGCATACATGCATACATGCATACATGCATACATGCATACATGCATACATGCATACATGCATACATGCATACATGCATACATGCATACATGCATACATGCAGCATACATGCATACATGCATACATGCATACATGCATACATGCATACATGCATACATGCATACATGCATACATGCATACATGCCTACATGCCTACATGCCTACATGCCTACATGCCTACATGCCTACATGCCTACATGCCTACATGCCTACATGCCTACATGCCTACATGCCTACATGCCTACATGCCTACATGCCTACATGCCTACATGCCTACATGCCTACATGCCTACATGCCTACATGCCTACATGCCTACATGCCTACATGCCTACATGCCTACATGCCTACATGCCTACATGCCTACATGGCCTACATGCCTACATGCCTACATGCCTACATGCCTACATGCCATACATGCATACATGCATACATGCATACATGCATACATGCATACATGCATACATGCATACATGCATACATGCATACATGCATACATGCATACATGCATACATGCATACATGCATACATGCATACATGCATACATGCATACATGCATACATGCATACATGCATACATGCATACATACATGCGTCCGTCCGTCCGTCCGTCCGTCCGTCCGTCCGTCCGTCCGTCCGTCCGTCCGTCCGTCCGTCCGTCCGTCCGTCCGTCCGTCCGTCCGTCCGTCCGTCCGTCCGTCCGTCCGTCCGTCCGTCCGTCCGTCCGTCCGTCCGTCCGTCCGTCCGTCCGTCCGTCCGTCCGTCCGTCCGTCCGTCCGTCCGTCCGTCCGTCCGTCCGTCCGTCCGTCCGTCCGTCCGTCCGTCCGTCCGTCCGTCCGTCCGTCCGTCCGTCCGTCCGTCCGTCCGTCCGTCGTCCGTCCGTCCGTCCGTCCGTCCGTCCGTCCGTCCGTCCGTCCGTCCGTCCGTCCGTCCGTCCGTCCGTCCGTCCGTCCGTCCGTCCGTCCGTCCGTCCGTCCGTCCGTCCGTCCGTCCGTCCGTCCGTCCGTCCGTCCGTCCGTCCGTCCGTCCATACTTACATACATACATCCATACGTCCATACGTCCATACGTCCATACGTCCATCCGTCCATCCGTCCATCCGTCCATCCGTCCATCCGTCCATCCGTCCATCCGTCCATCCGTCCATCCGCCCGTCCGTCCGTCCGTCCGTCCGTCCGTCCGTCCGTCCGTCCGTCCGTCCGTCCGTCCGTCCGTCGTCCGTCCGTCCGTCCGTCCGTCGTCCGTCCGTCCGTCCGTCCGTCCGTCCGTCCGTCCGTCGTCCGTCCGTCCGTCCGTCCGTCCGTCCGTCCGTCCGTCCGTCCGTCCGTCCGTCCGTCCGTCCGTCCGTCCGTCCGTCCGTCCGTCCGTCCGTCCGTCCGTCCGTCCGTCCGTCCGTCCGTCCGTCCGTCCGTCCGTCCGTCCGTCCGTCCGTCCGTCCGTCCGTCCGTCCGTCCGTCCGTCCGTCCGTCCGTCCGTCCGTCCGTCCGTCCGTCCGTCCGTCCGTCCGTCCGTCCGTCCGTCCGTCCGTCCGTCCGTCGTCCGTCCGTCCGTCCGTCCGTCCGTCCGTCCGTCCGTCCGTCCGTCCGTCCGTCCGTCCGTCCGTCCGTCCGTCCGTCCGTCCGTCCGTCCGTCCGTCCGTCCGTCCGTCCGTCCGTCCGTCCGTCCGTCCGTCCGTCCGTCCGTCCGTCCGTCCGTCCGTCCGTCCGTCCGTCCGTCCGTCCGTCCCTCCGTCCCTCCGTCCCTCCGTCCCTCCGTCCCTCCGTCCCTCCGTCCCTCCGTCCCTCCGTCCCTCCGTCCCTCCGTCCCTCCCTCCCTCCCTCCCTCCTCCCTCCCTCCCTCCTCCCTCCCTCCCTCCATCCTTCCCTCCCTCCCTCCATCCCTCCATCCCTCCATCCCTTCATCCCTCCATCCCTCCATCCCTACATCCCTACATCCCTACATCCCTACATCCCTCCATCCCTACATCCCTCCATCCCTCCATCCCTCCATCCCTCCATCCCTCCATCCC
>JAXIVJ010008439.1:0-32500 GCA_036785665.1 Chirona hameri
AGGTTGAAATATAAACGCGTTTTCCGCTTTCTAAACACAGTTGTCGCACGTGTCAACTGAACTGACTTGCTCCGTGCTCGTTTCATGGAATCTCTGGGTGGAAAATTACGTATTTAAAATGCAACGCCTTACCTTCTAATATACGTATGCGATCGAAATAAATACGTATTATCGAAATATTCAGGGAATAATTGTCTAACACTGCTATTTTGGTCGACCGCCTGTTTTCAAGTATAAACAAAGCAATATAAATATAATACAGACTCCGAATATAGGTACTGTTGCCTACCGATCTGACATGTAAACGGAGATCAAATGCACTTCTGCCTGGCGACCGCGCCGTAACGAGAATAAACTATATGTTGCATATGGTGCGCACCGAGGCTAAGTGCATCACACACAGCGATCGCTTCGATTATTGTCGCTTATAGGGCCTTGATTGTCGCGGCCCAGCATCCCATTCAGGGAGGTGCCAACCTCCCCCGGTGGTATAATGGACTCGCCCAGCAGCTATGAAGTCATCTCCAATTCCGAGTGCGAATGGTTATTATATTTCGGGAATTTGCCCCCCCCCCCTCCCGGACAGGAATAGGGTTAAAAACAGTGTTCAATGTTGAATCAAGGTGTCCGGGGTAATGTCAGTTTACCGTACCAGACATTTGTTGAAGCATGGCATTTTACCCTACCAGACATTTTTTTAAAGTGTGGAATTTGTTTTTCAAGTAAATTGTGAAAGCGTGGAATGTGTTAAGACCAGGCATTTGTTTAAGCGTGGAATTTCACCCTACCAGACATTTGTGTAAGCGTGGATTTTGTTTTTCAAGTAAATTGTGAAATGTTCAGTGCTGAATTAAGGTGTCCGGGGTAATGTCAGTTTTCCCTATCAGACATTTGTTTAAGCGTGGATTTTTTTCCTTCAAGTAAATTGTGAAAGCGTGGAATTTGTTAAGAACAACACGCTAGGGTTCTACGAAAAGTCAGATCTTTCAGTTTACCCTAGAAGACATTCAAAGGGTGGAATTTGTTAAGAACAACACAACAAGTGTGAATTTACCCTTCCTGACATTTGTTTAAGCGTGGAATTTTTCCCTACCAGACATTTGTTTAAGCGTCCGAGGAGCCGCCCGAGGATACACCGCTGGCACTTAATTTCCCGGGCAACGCCGGGTACCCCAGCTAGTATTACATTATGCACTTGTTCGTGTCGTGCATTGGTTACGCGTTGTCAGCTGTTTATGCCTGATTGGTATCAATTTACTATTCTCGTTACCTATTAGTGGTGCAGCATGCCACTTTTCCTTTTGAAAATATTCCAACGAGTATGAAGACATAATCATATGCGTATTTACCATCTGTATACAATAGGCTGCTTTTCATTGCATACACTCGTATGGTTCTTTCTTCATAATTTAGTTCGTGTTTAAATCGAACATCAGGCGTGCGTGTTATATCGCTATTTGTACACTCGGACTGTAAGGCTGCTATGACAGCTGATCAGAATTGACTGCAGTCACACACACACACACACACACACACATACGCACCCCCGTCCCTATCCATGACCGGTACCGCCTCCGGGCAGATGGCACGCCCCCCCCCCCTTCCGTCGGTGTCGACAGCACTGCCGTGGCCCGGGCCACCAGTGCCGTCGCCGCCGGCGAGCGAGAGTGTCGGGTGGCTACGTCGGGCGGCACGGGTGGCGGTGGCGGTGTGGTGTCGTGTGTCAGTGGTGGGATTTGGCCGGAACCTTGTATCTGAAGGAAGAGTGGTGTTGTTTACCGGGCACCCAGCAATCAGTACTGCGTGGGAGAGTGGACGCTGGCTTCTGATTTATTCGGTCTTGAACACAAATTAATTGTTCAGAAAGGAACTCGTGACGTTATGCTCTTGTGTCTTCACTGGTTCCTGACAAGAACGGATTCTTAGGTATCGGACGGGCTCCAATAAACTCTAAATTATCAGTGAAAATACGTTGAAGAGAAATGGAAATGCCAAGCAAGATTGCACGTTGTTCTCATCACATCATTACTCTGCTTATTTTGGCAGGCTTTGTTGCAACAGGTAAGTTGCAGTTGTTGTACCACATCGTTTGTCTTCTTTTGATATAGTCAGAAAGCTCATATATTCATAGACCTCATTATTTCAGGGATAATTTGTCACGATTGATATAGTTTTAGTCTTTTTTGAGTCCTTGTGGTAGTTTTTTTTTCAGTAGCATTGCCTATACCCTTGCCTTTGTTAGTGTAATATCGGTTGGAAACGAGAGTGACATGGAATACCAATCAAAATATTAGCAGTGCACCAATGAATAACTACAACATTATGAGCCCCAAGATATATACACTGCGGAGGCATGTTAACCCGCGCCCCGCTGGGGGGTAAATTTTACCACCCTCCAGGATGTTCTCAATAACTTGAAATTTATGGGGGATACCGACGTCAAACTTACAGTACCTAATGCTGCACCAATTATAGGTAACTTGTGCAGTTGCATAGTGTTTTTTTTTCAGGAGCATATGCACAGGTGTTTTCAGGTGACAGTTGTGGTTTCCATTGAGATTGTGACCTCCGAAGACCTCATATTACTTTTTTGGCTTCTAGCAGTTTCTAGGACATTTTGTGACGCTGATTTCAAATATGGGATCCATTTTACATAATTATATATCCCACTGGGGTCATGCGCCCCAACAGGTCAACCGAGGTCACTGACCTCAAATGACCTGACATGACCTGACATTAATTTTTTTTGGAATTTGGCAGTTGCTAGGACATTTTCTGACGCTGATTTCAAATTTGGCACCCATTTAGCATAATTATATGCTCATTCGCGATTCTAGCTCGATTAAATTCAAGTTATACGCATTTACAATTTGGTGGAATTTTGGGTCATTGACATGACCACAGAGGTCACCTAATGACCTAGGATCTTAAAATCAGGTATCAATGGTTTCCTCTCGTGACCAGCAACACGCTCGTCTTTTAATCGAAGCTCTAGCCGAATTAGGGTCGAAAGGCTAGGGGGTTGCACCCCCTAGCCTTGCACAGCCACGCACTGATCGGACGCTGCGCGGGCGAGGGTTAATAGTGTAACTATGATACAATGTTAAATGACACTTGTGGCAAAAAAACACCTGTGACAAAAACGGCGTCGCGCAGCGCCGGCTGCACCGCTGTTCTTTCCTCGAAAACCTTAGTGGGTGGGGTTAATAAGTTTGTTGAGTTTCAATAATCCGTTACTGCCCCTCCAAGTAACGAGAGACTAATCATAATTCGATAAAATATACCGAAAATCAACATTATTATGTACGTTACATTTACATGGTGTATATTAGAGCCCTTCATGGGACATATTTGTTTAGCCCTATCCCATTCCAGCCCATTCAGCCAGATCCAAACCCTTTCCAATTCAAATCCAAATCCGAATTCATAATTGATGTTTCCCACCCGTTTCCCATAATTGATGTTTCCCACCCTTTCCCACCCGTTTCAGCATATTTTACTTTTTTGTGGTGCAAAAAAAAAATTATATGGTCTGTCCCAAACCCGTTCCAACCCGTTACATTTCCAAAAATGGCCCCATTCCCACCCATTTCCATCCCGTTCCATGGGTTCCATGGGGATTCCCATTCCATGATGGGCTCTAGTGTAGATGAACGACTGACTGTTGGAATGTCTGACAAACCTTATACATTTTGACCCTGGATACGGCTAGAGAAAACAGTGACAAACATGAGAATGAGCACATTATGGGAAAATATGTTTTTTGAATCATATTTCCCATAATTCCAAAATAATTTAAAACACTTCTAAAAAGTGTTTTAAGTTCGATTGAGAAAACGCTCCATTTGACATTGCTTCAACAAAAACATGCCCTCGGGCGCCCTCTTACATACGTCACAGGCGTCTTGCCAGATCTAGTAGAAAGTAAACTTCGACCCCCCTAGACCTGAAGATGGGCAACGCCTGCAACTGTCGTCTCTTTTGTTTCATTTTGTATTAATATATTACATAGTATGAGGCTGTGGTTTGTATTAACTATATTACCCAAAACCACCTTCATCACATCACACGACGAAACCGGGGGAATATCGGCGAAGCAATGTTTCTCTCCTTCGTAAAGTTTTAGCTGTTTGTCTTTTCTGGGGTGGCCCTCGGCCCCCCAAAGGCGCCCTCGGCCCCACAGTCATATTGAGATTGAATAACCGATTTCACCGCATATTCGACGAATACATTTAGGGCTGTGTGCCAGCATTAAGCCGACAAGACCGATGATGAATGGGTCTCTCGAAAACATGCCGACGTTGAGCCGATATCAGCCCGATGCTTGGTAGTGCGACGGCCCAAGTTTCATGTATTTCGTCTCGAAAGCAATATGCCACGTTTACGTGATATGAGCATCACTCGAAAGTTGAAAAAAAGAGTTCAAAACAAATAACAATTATTTCAGTTATTAACGTATATCCGTAATATGTGAGATGAGTTGTACAGTAATTAGCAATCAACGACAACAACCAGGTAGCAACTATTCTTAGTTTTGGTGCCTCGTTTTCTATTCCAAGGGATACCATTTTCCATTGCAAGAGATACCTATTGCATGGGTTGGATATGCACTGATTAATACGATAATTTGATGAGGAGTTACTAACTGCACCAGCTACTTTATTAATTAAATAGTTGTTGATTCGAAAATGATACGTCTCACAAAATGATTAACTAATGTTTGTTTTATTGTGTAAGGGATATGATGGCTCTAATTGAGCCCTTGACCCATTGGCGCATCCAGAACGTCCAAAAACGTCGGTTTGAAGAACTGTCTCAAAACTCGTCTGACTTTGTGTGCTTTTGCAAACAAAGTCGTGTCGTGCCGAGCCGAGGGTGTGGCCTTTTAGGGGGAGCTGTGGGGCATGCTCGGCGCCCCGTCCGGCAGCTTCCAGCAGCTGCTAGGATCCTTCTTAGCGATCACGCCGCACAGCATGGGTTCAAAGAGAGTTGTCTCACATTTTAACAGCGTGAAGTCCCACCATCGCTGATAATGTCGGATGAGACTGTCAATGGCTGCATGCTGGTGGCACTGAATGGTGTTGGCACCGCCGCGTTCGACCCGAGGCCGGCCGTGGCAAAGTTCCTGTCGGTGAAGGTCAGGCGGGATCGCGCGCCCAACCCCGGCGTGTATACCGAGCGGGGCTTCGTGCAGAAGTTCTTCTGCAACGAAGGAAATGTGTAAAGACGCGATGGAGGGCTGTTCATTGAATACATAGAGCGAGAATCGCCACATCGCGCGCCCAACCCCGGCGTTTATACCGAGCGGGGCTTCGTGCAGAAGTTCTTCTGCAACGAGGGAAATGTGTAAAGACGCGATGGAGGGCCGTTCATTGAATACATAGAGCGAGAATTATCACATGTGTGATATTAGCCGTTTTCACGAAGTATTATTGCGCTTAAAAGTTTCTGAAAGATTCTGAAAGTTTTGAAAAACTACAGAACTTTTACATGCGATTTTTTGCTAGAAATGTCTCTCATAATTTTGAAATATGTTGGTAAGAATAAAACATGCTGACAAAATTGCGGTTTGGTGGTAATAAGCAAGATAAGTATTGATAGAATCTTCCTGAAAGTTTCAGGAAGATATCAATACTTATCTTGCTTATTACTACGAAACCGCAATTTTGTCAACAAATATATAGTATCATAATAGCGGATACTATACCTATCAAAAGGTCTCGCCTCCCCAGTTTGGATCCTGCATACGCCTATGGTGAAGTACAACATGCAAAAAGGAACTATCTACGATCAGTAACTTATTTATAGTGCTGGGTAACAACTTGCCTGCGGTTAATATTTTTTTCCCTATTTGACCTCCCTTTTTTCACTGACCTGGTACCGCCTATGGCAAAAAAAAATATGTTGAATAACTGTTGTGTCTAATGCCACAATAACACACCATTTCATTTATAAAAACAACTAAAATAGTTTTATTACGCATTTACTTCACCCTCATATTGAGTGATCTGCACATGCCTATGATTTTGAATTTTCAAAAGTCACCACTACATATCAATTTCCAATTCATTCTCTATCGATCCCCATTGGTTGCGTTAAAATCGGTTGATAAACATGACATCTGTGTTGGTTCACAAATACCTCTAAAATTTGTAGTTTTTGCCCCCCTGTTGCCCCCCCCCCCCCTATCAAAAATTTCGGATTTTTTTGGAAATGTAGATCGTGTTGAGGGGAATAATATGCCGTTTGATTTGTGAAAATCGGACGGGTAGATCTCGAGATCTCCGGGGGGCGGAATCCACCCCCCCTCCTGTTACAAATAGGGGTAGCCAGGAGCCTGTTACAAATTGGGTTACACCACTTCATTTTGAGAATAAATGCTTCAAAGAAATGGAAAAGATGGATGATACTCGTTTTGAGCGATTAAAGGGATTATACGATTTTGTTCCAGAATAATTGAGTTGCATAGTAAAACTTACTTATAAAGGTGGTAGAAGTCACACTGTAGTCATATTTTTATGGAAATTACCTCTTCTGCACGTAAGGACATTTAATGGTGCACGGTGATGCCACCGCGTACTTTCTTCAGTACTGACTGAGGCATCTCTTTTATGTTAATGATTTTTTTTTTTAATGAGTCATCTTTTTATGTTATAATGAAAACACCTCACTTACACTCACAACAGCCCTGGAGACCTTTTTCTCAAAGGGTCTCACAAAATACCTTTTAAAGAATGAGAGAAGCGTGTGGATTCTCGCCAAAATATTAAAAGGGTATTCGAGACGCAAAAGGACGGACCAAAGGACTCATCGAGACTCTTTACGCTTAACACGAGACTTTTAAACGGTGTCGGCAGAGAATCCATACGTCACAAAGTTCCCGGATGTAAGTGAGACCCTAGATGGTTATCAAAGAATGACGCAGGGTGTCCTTGGAGTCCTTTTTGGGAATTCGCGCGGGAAAATGTTGCAAGCGCGGCCGCCATGAGCAATTCAGCTTCTCGCTCTTGGTTGCGGTCGGGATCAGGATGCGCTGATATCCGTTTGAATGGTAAGTAGATACCTTTAAATTGCTGTTTAGTGTTTAGTGCTGTTCAATTGATGTTAACTATGACATTTCTGTCTTGACTCGCAATAAACATTTTCGATTGGTGTGTAAAACTTGAACTGAATCAGAATGGCAAATGCCTGAAATGAAGAAAACCTCTAGCTTGATTGAGCTGTGCTGTTTGGTCTGTTTGCCACCAAGTTGGTTCCTAAATTATAACATACAAGTATAGGTAGGAAAGCCTAACTCCCAAGGGCCAGGGGTATATACCTACCTTTAGCCTTTAGCTACCTCTGTAAATGGGCTTTGCCATGTGCAGTCATACAGTGATATCTCAAGCATTTGTTTATTTAACAGAACAGTGGCACTTCAATGTAGGGTGGGGTTAATTGCCTTAATGCCTAACATGTCGCATCACCAAACATTTTAATGCTGCTCATGATGTTCCACATCAGTGATCAGTATTCAAGGGTGCACCACGCTCTAAAAGTTGGGGTGGGGGGATGGAGGCCTTCTGAAGTCAATTCTTTCCATGCAACGGCCATAGGCGTAATGTTAAAAATCCAAAAAGTTAAAGGGAGTGTGTCTACTCACATCGGCCATATGGAGTTAGGCACATGGGATTGTAGAGCAGATTTTTCTGAATTAATCCATATCTGAATTTCTCCAGTATAACCCTAGTTGCTGAGATATTCTGTTTATACCAGCAGAGGGCTGTAAGACCAAAGTTACCGGGTTTCCCCCAGCCTACATCCACCACTAGAATTTGATGCAAACTTGCCAACGTATTGATAGCGTAAACCAATCACATTTTGACAAAACAGCTCGTGAGCGCTGATAGCAGCTTTCGAACAGAGCCCCGGTTCTGCTTCGACTGTGTGTATATAATAACCGTATTGCTGATTGTCTTACGTGCGCCAATTTCGTTTCGTGTTCGCCTTCACCATAGTGAAAATAACTTCATCGATATTTATACCGAAGTAAGTCGAAACAATTAAAGCGAAATTGCAATTATCGGAGGCTTATATATGAATTTTATCGCATTAAAACGTGATAACAACTGCTACTTGTCGTAGGAAAAATGCTTTTGGCAATACAAAACAGTAAACACACTCCCTTTAAGGGGAACACGTCCCCCTGTAGCGGAGCCCATGGTGATAATCAAGCGATTCACCGCACAAATAATAGATGCTTCCCACTAATTTAGGTGTCATTCGATAGAGAATAGCCTAAATAGCATATATGCATGCACCCATCACAATCTAACAACAAGAAACACTTAAAATACAAATATTTAAGAAACTCACCGGAGCTTCCAACTTCTGACGACAACAGTGGCAGTTGTTTATCATACACAAGGTTTGGAAGTCAGCTTTTGATCTTGGATGGCGATTGGCAAGTTTATACAAATGACGTCACAAGTGCTGATTACCAGATTTTTTAAATATTAGGAGGCTGACCCAATCTCCATCACGTTCACATGAAAGCGCCCCGAGCATAGCGCAGCGTTCTCGTCAAGTTTAAAAAAGATAAGTCGACCCAATGTCACGCAGCGAGCGGAGCAAGCATTCAAATCTATCACCCAGCTAATCCTAAAAAATGAAAAAAACACTTATGATGTCATAAAGGATACAATTCACATCGCCACAATTTGTTTACATTCAATCAAGGCCATTCATTCTTCAGTTGTCAGTTGCGCCGGAAACGTGCTGGTCTGCGTTGTTATCTCTGGTTAGTTTTTAAAATAATCTTGTTTTTAATTTGTCTAGGTTTTATGTTATGCTGTGTGAATGCATACATACTATTAAGGAAATTCTCTATCAAATAATGACATCTATAATAACGGGAATGAGTAACAAAAAATAGGTGAGGTGAATCGCTTGATTCCCACTGAGCCCATGTCAGTAACTATTGTCTGCATCATGTGTAGTTTGAAGACGTTCAGTGATAGAATAGATTCAGAGTTAAAGGGAATAGTCCACCTTTAACATGGGGTTTTGATCTGAGATAGCAGAATTGTATCTTGACTATAGTAATTAGTAACCACATGATATAAGCCTCATTTGTACCAAAATGCTACCTAGACACCTCTAGAGAAGAGTTTGTTTTGAATTGGCAGGTTTTTGCCAGATGGTCGGTGTTGAGTGTTTTGCCAGGTGCACTGGTTATCTAAGATGCCCTCTGACATTGGATCCCTTGGCAGCGGTGCCAACACCTGAGCATCCCGCCCGGTCTGTCAGAGGCTGTCATTCTTTCAAGGTCGACACTTCCCTTTAAGGCAGTTTACCCTACCTAGTACCTACCTACATTTGTTGGCATCTGTGAGGTAGGGTAAACAATGTTATAATTTTTAACTTGCTCTTATTGAAAACTTGACATGCTATTGGCAATTAAGTGTGTCAGTATTGCCTATGCATCTTCCATAGAATGTTGGGTAATCATAAAGCAGGCGTCACAGGAGCTTCCATATGTTGCAGCGTAGAAGTCTCTAACATGGTTGTAGGTTGTAGGTTGTAGGTTGGGTTCGGTTAGGTTCGGTTAGGTTCGGTTAGGTTAATAGGTTAGATATATATATGGAAACTCCTGTGATGCCTGCTTTATGATTACCAAATGTTTAGACCGTGTCAAAGTTAGATTAAGTGGACTTCAATTATGTGCCTATATGAGTATTACAATATTTGTACTTCAGCTATTTTTAGTTTTAGCAATCTTGTTTTTATTTTCTGGCTGGGCTACACTTTCTAACAATGTTAATATCACTTTCACATGGTTGAAAATTGAAATGACAGTCATCAATGCAATGTTGAAAGTCTGCTTCTCTAACTGTCTCTGTCTTCAGACTTAACATGCTATTGACACTATGGGCCTCTTCTTGTCACTCCTCCAGCCTCCTCAAAGCTCTTCCAACCTCCTCAAAGTGTTTCCATGGCTCCTCCAAACCTCATTGAAGCTCCTCTGAAGCGGGCAAAGCCTGAGTCGAGGCTCAAAAAGATCCGAAAGTCAGGGGCCAGCACTGGCACAGGCCCAGCACATCTGTTGGTAAGCCCAGCAAAAAGCCCAGCTATTATCCTGGAGCTATAAAAGCCCAGCACCAAGCCCAGCAGTGTATCCCTTCAACACTAGGTTGTCTGTGCTGAGCCCAGCATGCAGCGTCCCAAAATTTGTCAATTTGGGTGGGAAATGACACCCAAATGTGAATAATTTTCCACTCTCACTTCCCATTTAGGAGTGAATTTTCCACTCCCAAATTATGAATTGTGGTTTCTGACATAAATATTGACTAAAAATACATTATTTCAACGAAAACTACTGCTTTTCAGATTCAAAACAAATCAATATTGCACCATTTTCTACATAATTTTCCACTCTCATGGTCTTTTTTGGCTCGGATTTTCCACTCTGACACCCGAACAAAAATGGAATTTTGGGACACTGCCAGCATGAGCCCAGCAAGATCGAGTTCAGACCGAGTTGAGACCCACAGAATCTGGCCGCCGGGCCTGAATCTGGGCCCAGCGCTGGGCCGCTGGGCTCCAATTTTGCATCTCTAGCTCAAACCTCCTCCAACTTCCTCTGTAATGAAAAGTAGTTTTTTTTGGAGGAGGTTGCTTGTAAACATGAGTGACTCAGTTTATGCATATTCTATTTTCATGTTTATTTCAATAACTTAAATATTTGAAGGTAACTGGAGAAATAAGTGAGCTGAATAATTTTGATTCTTCATTTTTTCTCAGATACCAATACCTATATTTGGATAGGATATACTGCCCAAATCCGAAGTTTTCATCCTACTCACCATTCTGGCAATACTGATGAGTATTGTCGCAGGAGTTTGGGTTTGGGATAGTAGGATATGTTCGGAGTAATTTCAATAATTGTCAGTGAGTCAGGCAGTGTTTGAGTTTTCCTTTGGGATGGTCCTAATAAATATGGACCAGAGGCCGGTCTAGCAAAATTGTGAATACTTCAGTGGAGTGAATCATAAAATATTGACCAATGAGGAACCTCAGATGCATATGGCACCCATGATCTGATACTTTTGATGGGTCAATATTTTATGATTTCACTCTACAACCCAATAGATAATATTTTTGGTGAAACCAGTCTCCGGTCCCGGAGAGCAAAATGATTCATAGGTTAAGAACAGTATGATTTACACTGAGCAATAGCACTGTCTGTAAATCACACCAGTGTGTGGGGTTTAACCCTCGCACCGACGGGGGTCTGAGCCAACTTAGAACCGACGGGGGGGGGGGCGGATATCCCCCCCCCCCCCCAGAAATCTCGGAAACTACGCAACGCATCGACAAACGGAAAAAAGCAATAGATAGCTCTCGTAAAGTTCTATCCAAATTAGAAAGGTCATTTTAATGTCAGGTCAAAGTTGGGGTCACCAGAGGTCATTCAAGGTCAAATTTTCCCGTTTTCGTCAAATTTTCCCAGAAATCGCTCGATATCTCGGGAATTATGATAGCTAAGAAGAAACCGAAAAAAGCAATCGATAGCTCTTGAAACGCTCCAGTAACGTTTTGTCGTCAGATTTGAGCTCAGCTCAATAGTTGAGGCTCCAAAGGTCATCAAAATCAAAATGGCGGTTTTCTCGGGAAATGTTTTTTCGCGAATAACTTTTTCGTTATCAATGATAGAGCATTGATTTTGACACCATCGTGTTTCTCTCGTCAAGGCGCAACGAAACATATACATAATGACCTTGGAAGGTCAATTTCAAAATTTGACCTCAGGTCAAGGTCACATGGTGACCCAAGTAGGTCATATTGCATATCAGTCGATGCGTTGGAAACCGACTCGTGACGGGGAAGTGGATTGTGTTTAGAGGCTGTAGCGGTGCGGCTGCGCACCTGACGTTATTGGTTGTTTGGTGTGAAACGCTACACATTGCAGTGATACTGATACTGAACGCTGTCAGTATCAGCGACTGAAATGCTTAGCCGCTCACTTGTTGGACCTGAAAACACCTGACATCACTGCTGGAGGGAGATGACCTCTTTGGTAAGAAAGGGTGATCTGTGACGCTACCTGTATCTTCAGATATATTATTACCTTTGCCTGTGTGGTATGAGTTTAAAATGTAATTTTTGACATCTTTGGACATTTACAATGATATTTGCAACCCATTATTTAACCAGATATGTTTTTAAAAAATGTACTTCAATCATGAAGTAAACACTCGTCAAAAAGGTGTAATTGGTGCATGATTGCAGCATGTGCCTAAAATTAATTCCTTAATTAATCCAGCAGTGTTCCCAGATAAACAAAAAAAGTTTAGTCATGTCCTGATGTGTGTCCTAAAATGCCCCTTGTTGTGTGCTGTTTTCAGTGTCAACAAATGACACTCGGCCATAGTGGTGCTGCCCGGCTCACTCGCTGAACTGTTCAAGATGCACAGTAGCCGGAAGCTGTGCATCGTCGTCTGAACAATCCTGCCAACACCTGCTGTCTCGGATAGAGACAGCAGTCACCTCTTTGGTAAGAATGGATAACACGGTTTCCCTGTGACTACAAATAGACTTACCTTCACATATGTGGTTTGAGTTATGGTAAAAACATACATTATTTGATATTTCTTTCACATTGTGAATATGGTTTGAACTTGAATCCTAATATTAAACTAGGCATTTGTTAAATGTAAGATGTATTTCAAATATGAAGTCGTCCCCCATCAAATGTAGTTGCTGTATGACTGCAGAATGTTAACATTAATTCCTGATTAAACATTCGTCGGTTATTAGATAACTCCACGCCCAATGTCCAACTACCCCATTGTTAAAACTTGCGTCATATATGTGTCTGCATTTCTAACCATGCCTCCTTTTTGTGTGCTGTTTCAATCAATAGCAGCCGTAGTGGCGCTGCAGGGCTCACTTCTGAGCTGCTGGAGACGTGCGCCTGACTGCTCAGTGGCCGGGAGCTGCACACTGTCGTTATGCGCCTGACGCCACTGCTGGAGAAGGATAACCTATTGGTAAGCCAGGGTGCCGGAAGGCAACACTGCTCAATACGCGGTCAATGAAGTCACGTGTTTGGCGTCTGATGCACCCATAAGCCATTCCTCTCCTCAGTCTTCTCTCCTGTCGTTTGTTATTCCCTGATCTCTCCCGTCCCGTCGTCTCGTGACGTGACCTCCCTTCGTCTCGTCCGTCCCGTTTCCTGTTCCCCTCCCCGTAACATGTTAGTTATTAACCCGTACCCCCGTCAGTACAATCTGTTCCGTTTTCTCCCATCCATCCACCCGTCCGTTCGTTCGTTCCTCCGTCTGTTACGTCCGTGTTTAACGTCAGTTCTCTCTCTCTCCCTCTCTCCCTCTCTCCCTCTCTCCCTCTCTCCCTCTCTCCCTCTCTCCCTCTCTCCCTCTCTCCCTCTCTCCCTCTCTCCCTCTCTCCCTCTCTCCCTCTCTCCCTCTCTCCCTCTCTCCCTCTCTCCCTCTCTCCCTCTCTCCCTCTCTCCCTCTCTCCCTCTCTCCCTCTCTCCCCCTCTCCCCCTCTCCCCCTCTCCCCCTCTCCCCCTCTCCCCCTCTCCCCCTCTCCCTCTCTCCCTCTCTCCCCCTCTCCCCCTCTCCCCCTCTCCCCCTCTCCCCCTCTCCCCCTCTCCCCCTCTCCCCCTATCCCCCTCTCCCCCTCTCCCCCTCTCCCCCTCTCCCCCTCTCCCCCTCTCTCCCTCTCTCCCTCTCTCCCTCTCTCCCTCTCTCCCTCTCTCCCTCTCTCCCTCTCTCCCTCTCTCCCTCTCTCCCTCTCTCCCTCTCTCCCTCTCTCCCTCTCTCCCTCTCTCCCTCTCTCCCTCTCTCCCTCTCTCCCTCTCTCCCTCTCTCCCTCTCTCCCTCTCTCCCTCTCTCCCTCTCTCCCTCTCTCCCTCTCTCCCTCTCTCCCTCTCTCCCTCTCTCCCTCTCTCCCTCTCTCCCTCTCTCCCTCTCTCCCTCTCTCTCTCTCTCCTCTCTCCCTCTCTCCCTCTCTCCCTCTCTCCCTCTCTCCCTCTCTCCCTCTCTCCCTCTCTCCCTCTCTCCCTCTCTCCCTCTCTCCCTCTCTCCCTCTCTCCCTCTCTCCCTCTCTCCCTCTCTCCCTCTCTCCCTCTCTCCCTCTCTCCCTCTCTCCCTCTCTCCCTCTCTCCCTCTCTCCCTCTCTCCCTCTCTCCCTCTCTCCCTCTCTCCCTCTCTCCCTCTCTCCCTCTCTCCCCCTCTCCCCCTCTCCCCCTCTCCCCCTCTCCCCCTCTCCCCCTCTCCCCCTCTCCCCCTCTCCCCCTCTCCCCCTCTCCCCCTCTCCCCCTCTCCCCCTCTCCCCCTCTCCCCCTCGAAAAAATACCGTGAAATACCGAAAAAATACCGATTCGAATGTACTTGTTGAGACCATTCGAATGTTTTTTTCTCACGTCTTTCTAGCCCTCTTAGTTTTCGAGTTAGGCGGGGGGGGGGGTCATTTTCACCCCCCACCAGAGCGAAAGTTGCTCAGACCCGTAACTTGACAGGGGTTAATAATTTTAGCCGTGTCTGTCAATCGTTCACAAGCACCATGTGTGTCACATATGCATTATGCATTGTGCGACTCCTTTTTCACACTCCTTTTTCTTTCAGGGGTTCGCGAACGCCACTTTGCCGTCGACGGGACGGTAGCAGCCGCCTGGTCGACTTGCTGCCGCCTGGTCGACGCTGTATTGCTGTGGACGTGGCGCACAGCGTGCTGGGAAGGACCGCACCGTGACTCACTGCTATATACGCAGCCATCGACATCTACGAATTGGTGGCAGCCGCCAACACTGTGGGCAAGCAGTTGGTGTTTTGGGGGATGTTAGCCGCGGTTTGATTCCTTAAAAGGGAATATAGTTCACCATGGTACATTTTCTGAAGATATGTTTTAGTTTTAATTTAATCTGCATTACAATCTCTTTGTACATGGTTTAACACGCGCAGGGTGGGGGGGGGGGGGAGTGGGGAGGCCCTCCCCTCCTGTTTTTCGAGCCTCGTTGGCGGTTGTGAGATTGTGAAGTGTGAATGCGCAGTATGCAATGATGCCGCGCTCTGTCAGCACTCGTGACACATGAAATGCATGTATGCAATAAAAAGGTTTCTCAAAAGAATCTTTTGCTGTGGTTCGAAAGGGTTTCAAAAGTGTGGCTCTTTGCTGAGACCTTATTCTTTCCTCAGAGATCCCTGTTAGGTCTCCTCAAAGAACCTTTATCTGTGTTTGGAAAAGGTTTCAAAAATGTGGCTCTTCGCTGAGACCTTTTTCTTGCCTCAGAGATCCCCGTTAGGTCTCTGAAAAGAACCTTTACCGTGTTTGGAAAAGGTTTCAAATATGTGGTTCTTTGTTGAGACCCTTTTCTTGCCTCAGAGACCCATCTTGGGTCTCGGCATGGGTTATCAAAGAACATAAAATATATCCTTTGAAACCCCTAGAGGTTCTTTATTTAGAAAGGTCTCGCAAAAGAATCTTATCTATGTTTTGAAAAGGGTTTCAAAAGTGTGGCTCTTTTTTGAGAATCTTTTCTTGCCTCGGAGACCCCTCTTCGGTCTCGCTTGTTTCTGAGTGTATGGCATATTTCCGGTTACAATAAGCAATATATGATAAAATAAACTTTTTTCCAACGACATCAGCAGTTGCCTAGTTTTTTTTTCCATAGAATTAGATATTTTGCATGAATTTTCATGCCAAAAAATTAATACGCCACCAACAAATTCTCAACGCTAAACGCCGCAAGAAAAAAAAAACACAAAAAACACAAAACCCGAACAAACAGTATGTAGTAATAAAGAATCCCGTAAGAATTGAATTGAATAATTTTTTTGTGATCCAGTGTAGGACTTGCAGATAATTAAAAGCTCTATAATGGATGAAAAACAAAAAAAAACGCATGGCATTACTTGCCCGGCTTAGAGCGTCTTTAATTTATTAACTCCTTCTACAATCGTCATCCAGATGGCAAAGAGCGCAATAATTATCACGAATGCCAAGGTGGTTTACATCAAGGCGATACGTTTACATACCAATTTCACACAATTTCGCAATTTCAGGCTTACCTTCATGTAAAAGTAAGCTTAATTCAATTCATTTATATTGATATGGGGGTGGCCGTTCGGGAGAAGTGTCCTGGGGCGAAATTGGCCTCCATCTTGGATTTTTCTCTTCACGGTCACGTAACCTTTTTTATGGTGAACGTGCTATAGTAAACAGTAAATAAACCCTCTCGCGGCAGCTTGCTTCTGAGTTCGTAACCGTTATTTTGTCTCAGCCGCGCAGATTACTGCACCATCGAATTTAATGCAGATTCTAAGATAAAAAGTGGTGGACTGTAATGTCGATCAGGTATTCGTTATCTGATATAAGTCTCGAAAAACGCCAAAGTCTTAACGCTGATAATTACTGGAATAATGGACTAAATGAGTATTGTGGTCCAAGGTATATGTTTTAAACGTGTGTAAAGCTCTATACAAGTGCAAAAGAGTGCATTTCCTTTCAGGACGGAAACCCGTATAATCCCTTTAAGGAACTTCCGGTGTAAGCGCAAAACATGAAGTCGAAGCAGCATTCTTGTCTCCGGATGATTGGAAAACGCTTTAAGGGAATGTTTCACCTTTGTATTGGTTTTGAACTGAGATAGCCATTATCTTTGGCCGTTATTGAAATGTCGAAAATACTAAGTCCATTTTCCCCCAAAACTTAGCCGTTTTTAAGCAATTCAATTTATAGTTGGCAAAATGGGGTCTAGGCTAGTACCCACGTTGATTGGCTGACAGCCACTTTTGTCAGCCAATCCCACTTTGTCAGTCAATCAGCGGCGGTCTATAACTCAATAATGACGTCATCATCCCAAATTGAAGACCTAGATTTGTATAAAGTTAAGTGACTTTTCGAGAGATAAAAAATATCACCATCGTTTTCAACAGCACTTACTTCATCTTTTCGACTACAACCAGCGTATATTTAACAACTTTCAGAAAGGTGAAACATTCCCTTTAAAGGGAATAGGTCATCTTGAAAGTTGTCTTGAAATTTTGCTATACCTACGGGGTATTTCGAGCTGAAGAAAAACGAATATGGCATTTGTTTGGACGATAGATGGATATCCGTCGAAAAATGGGCATGTTTCTCTTTTCTCTTTCATGGCCATAACAAACTTCATGACAATTATGACGTCATGCATATGGTAGCTTTGATATGGAAACTATTACACACAATAACGACGGACTTTAAACATATATACGCAGGCTGCTTGTAACGTAAACAACCGTTGTGAGGACCCGAAACATGTCTCGGGGAAATTAAACTTCTTCTAAAAGGGGCCCACTAGTCCTGTGTCGAATTTACTTAACGTAGGGAGCTAATGTTTTCACACAACCCATGTTTCGATCTGCTCTACAAATCTGCTGTCCCAGTTAAAAATCCATGTTAAAGGTGAACTATTCCCTTTAAGTTTGGCTGTCCACATCTCAGCCGGATATGATGATATGCGGATAATTCTGAATGCTTACGGCGTCTGATATTCGAATGATTCTAAATGGTTACGACATCTCGGAACACGAACAGTTTTATAATATCAAGCACCATTATTTGTTAAACCTTTACTTGTTTAAGCAATGCATTGATGCATGTAAGAAACGTATACATTTAACGATGTCAAATTTAACGTTGACTGGCAAAATTTACCGTAGTTCGCTAACATTCAGAATATCTTGAAACATGAACATATGAGTGGAAAGGACATAATGCAAAAATAATTTAGATATGAGAGGCAACAAGTTGTGAGAGCCGAGTTATGGACTTTTTGCATAGCCAATATGACACGTTGCGGGCAGCGCGCGACGTCTCGGGCGACCCGATGCACACGGCGTTCGCCCCGGGTGAAAAATTGACATTTGACGAAAGATTTTATATCGTCATATACGTTTCTTTCATGCATAAGCAAATTATTCTAGGATGATATAGTACGCACTGACATTTGAAAGAAAATAATGCCTGTCATTAGACAATTGTTCCGAAATTCTGTAACTATTCTGATTCATCCGAATGTCATCATATTCAGCTGATACCTATATGGGTTGTTATCATAAGTGTTTCCAGGGACTCAGCCACGGGGGACGGGGGACGTGCACCCATTTTGGAGCCAGCGGGTGATTATCCCCCAATTTGTTCTGACCAACAATATTGCTAGATCTAAATGTTCAGTTGTTCTAATTATTTTTTACCCCTCCCCCTATCGCTCAACACCTTTCACTGACGGTACCCTGGTATGAGGATATAACGCCCTGTTGAGGGTTTGGCTCCCCCTTGACGGATTTAGAAATACGCCACTGGTTGTGATCATGACTACACTTGGCTTCCCTGGACCCCGTACCCCCAATTTCAAAAGCGTGGCGGAGCCTCTGCCGTTTTCCAATAACTGGATAAAAAAGTAGTCGCATCGGCGTCATAGTTTGCGCATATACCTACTTTGAATTCTTGAAACGCTAAAAAAAACAGTATTCATGCATCCATTCAACATTCATCTGTTTCGAAGCACGCGTTTTCAAACTATGTTGGTTATAAGTGGATGCTCGCCAACTCATCATTCACCATGTTGGCTACTCATGAGAGGAAGTTATGACCTAGTGCAGCGGTCGGGCGTCGCCATAGCTGACCCTCCTGTACACTGGATGACTCATCCCCACCCCCAGTGAGGGACTCTCAAACCATTCCGAGTGCCACGTGTTGCCACCTGGTGAGATGTGCGATACTTTTAAGACAGACTACGTCAGGCCGTTTTTTTGGGGGAGGGCCAAATAAAGTTTCAAGACCTGGGGGAGGCATGGCCTTTTTATTCTTGAGAAATATGGCTGAACCGTGCACCAGTTATCTTTTCACGAAGCATGCTCAAGCGAATGTTACCTGATCACCCTTCGCTACCTTATAGCAATGTTCCCTAATACCGTTTTTACGTGCTTTCCGAATATGCTTGCAAAGTAAAAATGTCTGACGTTCTCCCAGTACTTATGTAAACGTCAACGTCGGTTTTAAACGTAATTATGCAGCTATAACTAATGACATGCAAACTGTTAAAATAGTATGTAATATTTCACCCTGTCCTCTAACGAATGGTAATCTGTCTTGGTGATCCCTTCTTTGCATATGTCGCTAATTATAATATGATGGTAAAATATTGTTTGTGACAAGGACAAAAATAACGACCGAATGACCGTCACCGAGAAGCATCGCGACATAACACAATATTACACAAAATGACGAAGAACGGCTGTAACCGATTATTGCATAACTATACAAAAGCTATATCAAAAGGATGTGACTAAACATCATTCTCGCCGGATCCAACTGGAGAATAACAGCCACCTCGAATTGCGCGGCCAAGAAGTCATTAAAGGAAATGTTTCACCTTTACATTGGTTTTTCACTGAGATAGCCATTATCTTTGGCCGTTATTGAAATGTCGAAAACACTAACGTCATTTTCCCCAAAACTTAGCCGTTTTTAAGCAATTTAATTTCTCATTTGCAAAATGGGGTCTAGGCTAGTCCCGCCGCTGATTGGCTGACAGCCACTTTGTAAGCCAATCCCACTTTGTAAGCCAATCAGCGGCGGTCTATAGCTCAATAATGACGTCATCATCCCAAATTAAAAACAAAATTGATTTGTATAAAGTTAACACACGCCCTGGAGGGCCTCTGATAATTACACGCCCTGGAGGGGGGGGCGGATTTCGCCCCCCCTATGATCTCGAAAACCACGCAACGTAGCGACAAGCGGAAAACGACGTTAGATAGCTCGAGACAAGCTCTTTCGAAAGTATTTCGTTATTTTTTTTTCAGGTCAATATTGAGGTCACCAGAGGTCATCAAGGGTCAGATTTTCAAGTTTTCAAGACTTCGGTTCGAACACTCCCAAATATCTCGGGAACTATGTTAGTTAGCAGCAAACGGAAAAAAGAAATCGAAAGTCATTGAAAAATGCAATCGACATAGATGTCTTCAGATTTGAGCTCAGGTCAATAGTTTAGGCTCCAGAGGTCATCGATTGTCAAAAAGGTGATTTTGTTTTCAAAACTGTTTTCCCCAAATAACCTTTTACCTAATAAAGATAAAGCAATAATGTTCACACCATCGCGTGTGTCTTGTCAAGGCACTTCGAATAATTTCCATAGTGACCGGGTTAGGTCAACTGATAAATTTGACCTCAGGTCAAGGTCAAGTGGTGACCCAAGTTGGTCATGTTGCATATTGGGGGACGTGTCTCGACGAGACAAACATATTGGTACCGTTTTCTCTTCTCTATCTTCATTATGTCGATAGTTATTGATACAACCGTGTTGGCGGTCACACAATTGACCTGACCTTAGGTCACCGATATTATAAATCCGAGATAAACAAATTGTTGGTATCTATGACTTTATGAAGTCCTGCAAGATTGAAACCGATCGGCGTAAAACTGTGGCTGTGGTACTACTGCAAACGTTTTGGAGTTGAGGTCATCACGTGACCTGGTCTGGTGACCTGACCTAAGATGACCTGAGGCCAAGAATTTTACATAATGCGGGAAGTTCATTTCTAAACAGGTATACAAAAAACGGCGGCGCTGCGCACCGCCGTTTTTGCGCTATCCTCGAAAAACCGGAGGTGTGGGCGGATTTCGCCCCCCCCCCTCCAGGGCGCGTGTTAAGTGACTTTTCGAGAGCAAAAATATCACCATCGTTTTCAGCAGCACTTACTTCATATTTTCTACTACAACCAGCGTATATTTGACAACTTTCAGAAAGGTGAAACATTCCTTTTAAGTAAAAACAGAATAGGTCTTGAATATCGGGTTTACAGATATCGGGTAGGCAGATAATTACACTGACATTTGTCATTTTGATTATTTGCTCTTTCCTTCTCCTTCAGTACAACAATTAGCTTTATTTGATTAACATTTCGTAAACCTTTGCTTCATGCACTCGTCCAGTCAACTTCGAAATCAGAAGACCAATTATGAACTAGCCCCATTTCCATTTTATAAAGAGCACACCATCTACCGTAGTCTCGCGGCGGTATTTCTCGAAAACTGAGCGCAATGTGATCAGGAGCAGTGACCAATCAGCGATACCCTTCCTTGTCGCTGATTGGTCGACGCTCCCAATCGCTTTGTACGCATGTCTTAAAACACTCCATTCTAGTCAGCTGACGGTGCGTGACTGTTCACAAAGCTGACTGCGCCCGCCTGGGTATTATACAATAATGTATCTTCCTGCAGTCCGTACAAAAGAGGCGTGGTTGTTAGCTGTCCCGCCGGGAGCGATTTAAAGTAACGTTCCTCCCGATGGAGACAGACAGTAGACAGAGACAGAATCCCGATGAAGACAGACAGTAGACGGTGGATGGGTGATCGGCGCAATACAGACATCACGGTGCACAGCTCAGCAACACGACTGTGAGGCCGGCACGTAGCCAATTTTCCCTCAAAACGCAGTGATGAGCGTCACTCTGTAACTGACGCCAGCGTGTGTTACAGCAACACCGTTAATTACGCTCAGCCAGGGGGACACTGCACCATCCCCCCCCCCCACGCACACACCCATTGCGCGCCGAAAGCGCCCTCAGGCGTCGAAGGCACCTTCGGGTTCATACGAAGGCACCTTCGGGCGCCTCACATTCAGCGAAAGGCGCCGAAGGCGCCCTTCGCTGAATGTGAGGCACGCTCCGGCTGAATATGAGGCGCATTCCACTGAATATAAGGCGCGCTATGATACACCTCTGAAGGCCCCCTACCACATACCTCTAAAGATGCCATCCGATACACCTCTGAAGGCACCCTCCCACATAGCTCCTAAAGCGCCCTCCGATACACCTCTGAATGCGCCCTCCCACATACCTCTAAAGATGCCATCCGATACACCTCTGAAGGCACTCTCCCACATACCTCCTAAAGCGCCCTCCGATACACCTCTGAATGCGCCCTCCCACATACCTCCTAAGGCGCCCTCCGATACACCTCTGAAGGCGCCCTCCCACATACTTCCTAAGGCGCTCTCCGATACACCTCTGAATGCGCCCTCCCACATACCTCCTAAGGCGCTCTCCGATACACCTCTGAAGGCGCCCTCCCACATACCTCCTAAGGCGCCCTCCGATACACCTCTGAAGGCGCCCTCCCACATACCTCCTAAGGCGCCCTCCGATACACCTCTGAAGGCACCCTCCCACATACCTCCTAAAGCGCCCTCCGATACACCTCTGAATGCGCCCTCCAACATACCTCCAAAGACGCCCTCCGATACACCTCTGAAGGCGCCCTCCCACATACCTCCTAAGGCGCCCTCCGATACACCTCTGAAGGCGCCCTCCCACATACCTCCTAAGGCGCCCTCCGATACACCTCTGAAGGCGCCCTCCCACATACCTCCTAAGGCGCCTCCGATACACGTCTGAAGGCGCCCTCCCACATACCTCCTAAGGCGCCCTCCGATACACCTCTGTAGGCGCCCTCCCACATACCTCCTAAGGCGCCCTCCGATACACCTCTGAAGGCACCCTCCCACATACCTCCTAAAGCGCCCTCCGATACACCTCTGAATGCGCCTTCTCACATACCTCCAAAGGCGCCCTCCCACATAAAGACATAAAGACATAAAAGAAAAGTGCAACAAAGAGCCTCTTGGGCCCATCCGAGGTTGCACCCCCCCCCCCCCCCCCCCACCCCCTCCCCCCTCCACCAGTCTCGCCCCTTCAAATCACCTTACTCTACCTGCATAAAAGAAGGCTAATCCCACGAGTATTTATGAACTAATCCCTTCTCTGTAAAGTATTTATCTAATCTAATTTTGAAGGAAGCAAGTGTCACTGCATCAGCGACATCCCCTGGTAGCATATTCCAATGCCCTACAACCCTTCTACTGAAAAATGACTGTCGTAGCCTAGTCCTACTTTGTTTCATAATGAGTTTATGCTGATGACCTCTACCTCGATTTTCCCTATTGAACTCAAACATACCCTTTAAATATCCAGAATGCTGACTATTTACAAATTTGAAGACTTCAATTAGATCTCCTCTTAGCCTTCTATATCTAAGTGAAAACATACCCAATTTCCTTAATCTATCTTCATAAGGTAAACTACCAAGACAATTAATCATTTTTGTTGCCCTTTTTGAACTCTTTCTAACAACCAGCAATCTTTCTCATATGTTGGAGACCAGGCTTGTACACAATACTCCAAATGTGGTCTAACGTATGCACAATACAGTTTTGTTATTACCTTTTCACTCTTGTAGGAAACATTTCTGTTAATGGCCCCTAGCATTCTAAGTGCCTTTTTCCTAGCTTCTACAACCTGGTCTGACGCTGATAGTCTATTGTTTACCACGACACCTAAATCTCTTTCCTTTGCAATCTGCTCCATTTTCTGCCCACCCATTTCATACCTATGTTTACTGCTAACCCGTCCAGCGTGCATAATCTTACATTTACTCAAATTGAATTTCATCTGCCATGCTTCAGACCACTCAACTAGCTTGTCCAGATCTGATTGAAAAACATCCTGATCATGTTTTCCTCTAATAATCCTGACAACTTTTAGATCGTCTGCAAATTTCAAGACTTTGCTGTCTATACTGTTCTCAATTGCATTCACAAATATTATAAAAAGCAATGGGCCCAGGACTGAGCCCTGTGGAACCCCACTGAGAACCTCCTTCCATTGTGATTGGCACCCATTCAATATAACCCTTTGCTGGCGTCCTGAAAGCCACGTTTCTATCCAATCCAGAATCTTGCCCCTGATCCCATGAATTTTAAGTTGCAACCCCAGTCTTGTATGGGGGACTTTGTCAAATGCTTTACTGAAATCAAGAAAAGCTACATCTAGCTGTTTACCCTGATCAACGCTATCTGTTGCAACATCCAAAAACTCCAGAAGATTAGTTAAACAAGAACGGCCCTTCCTAAAGCCATGCTGTGTATCCTTGATGAGTTCATTTTGCTCCAAGAATTCAACAATCTTATCTTTGATGATTGATTCAAGCACCTTGCAGACTAATGAGGTCAGACTAACTGGTCTATAGTTTTCCTCTTTACTTCTATCTCCCTTTTTATGAATAGGAACAACATTTGCTCTTTTCCAATCAAGTGGAATTTTACTATCTGCAAGTGATTTAGAAAATATTATGGCTAATGGAACCGACAACTCCCTTTCAGATTCTCTTAAAAGTCTAGCATGGATTTCATCAGGTCCTTCTGCCTTGTTAGGCCTTACTTTCTTTAGATATTCTAGAACAAGTTCACTACTTATGCCACCTAGCTCTCCTATAGTCTCCTCTGTCTCTAGCTCAGGCTGAAGTGCTGCAATACTACTCTGGTCCTCGATAGTAAAGACAGATTGAAACTGATCATTTAGCACTTCAACCATTTCACTGTCCTTGCTAACTAACACATCATCTACCTTAAATGGACCTATATTTTTGGAAACTGTACTTAACTTATAAAAACTGAAGAACTTCTTACTATCTGCATTACAATGTCTAGCTAAATCAAGTTCCTTTGCCCTTTTAGCTGCTCTGACCTTTTTCTTAACTGAATTTCTTGCATTCTGGTAGGCCTTCTGATTTATATCTAGTGAAGATCCCTTCAAAATGCCAAATGCACTTCTTTTAGCTTGTATAGCACTCCTTACTTCTGGGGTAAGCCAAACTGGATTGCCCTTGGTTCTGTTACGTTTGTGCCTGAGGGGTATATGCCGATTTTGAATTTGGCTTAATCTAGCTTTGAAAACATTCCAGGCCTCACATGCATCTAAACCTGCCAACTCAACGTTCCATTTAATCTGTGCGAGGTCATTTCTAATACCATCAAAATCAGCCCGGCTGAAGTTTGGAACCATAATAAGGTTATCTTTGGGCCTCATTTCTGATGAGATATTGAATTTAACCATATTGTGATCACTGGTTCCTAGACCTGCACAAATACTTATGTCACTAACTAGATCACTGTTGTCTGAGAATACAAGGTCTAGAATGGAGCAATGTCTGGTTGGCTCTGTTACAAACTGATGCATGAAAGCTCCTCTTCAAAGATTTGCCTATACAACCTACACTCATTTGTTTCCTCTGCTATACTTTCGTATCCTCTTAAGTTAAAATCTCCCATAATAAGACACTGAGCCCGAAAGTTCCTACGTATTTCCTCACAAATATCTTGGTCTGTTTCAGCTTGGGAGTTCCTTGGAAGATTCCCTGGTCTGTAAAATGCACCTATCCTCAACCTTCCTCTGTTTCCTGTACCAATTTTAATGTCAAGCCAGATTGATTCTACTTCTTTTACTTTACTAGAATCATCAACTCTAGTAGTGCAGTACAAGCTATTTACATATACAAACACTCCGCCTCCCTGCCGTGATTCTCTGCAGTATGAGAACATGTTATACCCTTGTAACTCGAAATCCTGTAGCCTATCCCTATTATACCCCTCACTAACCCATGTCTCGGTTACACAAATGATATCAGGCTTTTCAAGGGCAACATAACACTCAAACTCATCAAATTTAGACCTAATACTTTGGGCATTCAGCAACACACATGTGATCTTATACTTTGAGCTGACTCTACTAATTCTGAGGGAATTATGATCTACTGTCCTATTCTGACGTGAACTTCTACCAATGCTTACTTCTTGATGCCCTAGTACTAGCGTCCCTGAACCCCCCCTCCTACCTAGTTTCCCTGAATGACACTTCTGTAGGCATCTCCCAAAGCCCTTGCCCCCTCATCCGATAAGTGAAGCCCATCCTTCATATAGTACCTATGCCACTCATAGAACTGATCCCATAAGTCTACATAACTAAGCCCCATAGCTGAACATAACTTCTGAACTGAGCTGTTCACAGACAGAGCTCTCGAGTACCACTCCTCACTGGCTCCACAGCGAGGGAGGATGCCAGTCACAATGACTGGTTTCCTGGACTCCTTCAACCTCTGCAGCAGGCTCCGGTACTCCGCTACTATTCTCACACTCTGCCTAGGTCCTATGTTGTTCACCCCCACCTGTATTATAACTGTCTCCGGGCTACTCCTACCAAGTTCTGCCTCAATGACAGGGCCCATATCAACTACTTTTGCCCCCGGTTTGACTATACATTTGTCCCTCTTCCCACAGAATGTTCGCCTTAAGGGCCTTACCCTTGAGTCCCCAACCACTAAATGCTGAATCTGTTCCCTGTCACTTTCAGCTGCTGACTAACGCACTGAACCTATTTGCTAGTGTAACCTGCTGATGTTCCCTGGGGCTGTACTGCCTGACTCTACCCTGAACTTTTGTCCATCCCTCCTGATCCCCTTCCCTCTTCCTCCTCCAGATTCTGCTACCACCCTCCATTACCCAGCACCCCTCCTCATCCTTACTGTCTGTGGCCCTAGCATTACTTTCCACAATGTTGGGTCTCCAGAAACGTGACCCTCCAACACACTTCCAAACCCCAGCCGCACTATCCACCTTTGCCTTATCCTCCTCCCTTATGCCCCTATCAGAACTACCACTGGTCCCTGATCCTGTAGGCTCCTTTTCTGACCCCCTAACCACAATCTGCGCATACGTTCCTTGGTCAGGAGCTACACCCTCCTGCGGCTCATCTCTACACCTACACTTACTTAACTGCGCCTCAAGCTCCGCTACTCTAGCCTGGAGGGCCTCTGCTACCTTCGCCTGCATCCTAGTCATGCTCATTTGAACACACTAGTAACTTAGGTATATAACTTAGGTACTATGCACTTTTCAATACTTTACTAACTTAACTTAACTTTTTTTGTTTTTTTTTGTTTGTTTTTTCTTCTTCTAAACCTTAACTAGATCTAGGTAAAGCTAGTAACACAAATCAGCTATGAGTGCACCTAATACTAGACTAAATATCTAATCCTTAAATAAACTGAATACTAAATACACCTTAATTATCCCTAATTTTCTAAAATATCTACTTATCCAACCCTGCAACTAATAACACAAAAATAAGACTAAGACAATTTTGGCGCACACAAGCTAGAATGAAAAGTCCTTTAAAAGGCAAGTAAGAGGTAACAGCTAACTATGAATGCTTAAAAATAATACTTAAACGATCTACAAAACTAAATATCTAATCCTTATATCTAAATATAATGTGGTTCCTCAAAAAATACACAAAACAACAGAGCTATCCAACAGCTACTTAGCTTGGCTAAAGTAGGGTTCAGAAGGGGAACGTGATTTGATTTTTTATAAACTAGATCTAGGTAAAGCTAGTGACACAAATCAGCTATGAGTGCACCTAATACTAGACTAAATATCTAATCCTTAAATAAACTAAATACTAAATACACCTTAATTATCCCTAATTTTCTAAAATATCTACTTATCCAACCCTGCAACTAATGACACAAAAATAAGACTAAGACAATTTTGGCGCACACAAGCTAGAATGAAAAGTCCTTTAAAAAGCAAGTAAGAGGTAACAGCTAACTATGAATGCTTAAAAATAATACCTAAACGATCCACAAAACTAAATATCTAATCCTTATATCTAAATATAATGTGGTTCCTCAAAAAAATACACAAAACAACAGAGCTATCCAACAGCTACTTAGCTTGGCTAAAGCGGGGTTCAGAAGGAAAATACCTTCAAAGCGCCATTCCAAATACTTCCAGAGGCGCCCTCCGATACACCTCTGAAGGCGCCCTCCCGCACAGTCCAAAAGCATCCCAGATACATCTCTCCAAGGCCCGGGGGCGCCCTCCCTGCATACCTCCAAAGGCGACCTTCGCTGAATGTGAGTCGGGGGCGCTTCTTGTCTCACAGAGGGCGCCTCTGGAGCTGCTTGGGAGGGCTCCCTCGGAGTTGCATCGGAGGGCGCCATTGGAGGTAAGTGGGAGGGCGCCTTTAGAGGTGTATTGGAGGGCGCCTTCGGAGGCATGTGGGAGGGCTCATTCAGAAGTGTATCGGAGGGCGCCTTTGAAGGTAGGTGAGAGGGGATCTTCATATGTGTATTGGATGGCGCCCTTGGAGGTATGTGGGATGGCGCTTTAACAAGTGTGCCGGAGGTCACCTTTGGAGCTATATGGGATGGCGCCTTCAGAGGTGCATCGGAGGGCGCCTTTGAAGGTATGTGGGAGGGCGCACCCGGAAATGTATCGGAGGGTACCTTCGGATGGGGGGGGGGGTATGTGGGATGTAACCTTCAGAGGTGTATCGGAGAACCCCAAAAGAGAGAAACAAAAGAACAAGGGGAAAGAAAGAATAACATGAGAAGAAGAAGAAAGGAAAATAAGAAAAGAGAAAAGAGACAGGCGACCTCATGGCAGGTGCCGCCTTCACCCCAGGTATCGCCCTCAGACCAGGTGCCGGCCTAAGGTCAGGTGCGGTCCTCAACCCAGGTACTGCCCTCAAACTAGGTGCCGCCCTCAGACTAGATGCTGCCTTCAGGCGAAGTGCTGCCTTCACTCCAGGTACCGCCCTCAGGCCAGGTGCCGCCCTCGGGCCCAACAGGGCGCCTCCGGCCCGCGTAGCAGGGCGCCTGGAATGCCAGCAGGCGCCCTTCCTTCCGCAGGGGCGGCCTAGGGTAGCCACCCGTGCAGGACGCCCCCGCGTCTGCCAGGGGAGAGGGGGGGGGGGGGTGGAGGGGTGCCTCCGACCTTAGACCAGATGCCGCCCTCAGACGAGGTGCCGTCCTTAGACCAGGTGCTGCCCTCAGGCAAGGTGCTGCCCTCAGACAAGGTGCTACCCTCAGGTCAGGTGCCGCTGGGTGATTTTTTGGAGGCTAGAGAGAACAGAAGTAGGGTGAATTTCGGCAGACCTCATGGGATGGAGACAGGGCTGATTTGGACAAGTCTGTGTGCGGGGTAGGGCGGAGTTCTGCATGCCTGGGACTTCGGCAGACCGGGAAAAAGGGCAGGGTTGATTTTGTGAAGCCGGGGAACGGAGTGGGTGGGTTTCGGCTGGCCCGAGTGCAACATTTTATATTTGCTATCCACTTCTTTAACTGAGGTGTTATGCTTCATCGCGAGCATTCCTCAGTTTTGCTCTATTATGTTCCCATTCATGAATGGAAAAGACATGAATGCCTCTTTATTGCCGCAATTTTGATTTTGGTGTGTCTTTTTGTATTTTAGCTGCTCACAAATCCTGGTCATTTCCACGAATTCCACGGTTCAAAAATATTCGAGAATATCATCAAGTGGAAAGAACAGTTAATTTAAGTTATCGATTTATTGTATAATTTATTAACTTCTTTGTTAGTTTTTATTTGTATCATTCCCCCTCCCCCCCCCCCCCCGCTCAACAACATCTTTCGCTGACGGCGCCCTTGTGTGGGGGTTTGGCGCCCTCATGTGGGGTTTGGCGCCCTCCTGAGGGCTTGCCCCTCCCTCCTTGACGAATTTCTCAATACGCCACTGCCGGTGACGACTGGTCAGACAGCGTATTTAGTCTCAGCACACCAAGTCGGCACACACAAAGAGCCGAGCTGCATCCTGCTTATCAGTCATATGCTATTTTGATTTTCTCATAAACGCCTGTCATGCTCCATCCGGTGCCCATACTGTACAGATCGGGTGAATAGAGGCGTCTCATTGGGCCTGTAGATAGCATTTAGCAATGTGTTGGCATAAGTCGGGATTGTTCGAAGTTCTCCGCGGGGAATTCCGTAATACTCTGTGTAGAAAATTCCTCCAATAAGAGAGGAAACCACCCTGCCTGCCCGGCAGATGTGTTTCGACGGAGCACGGAAATCCCTGTCTCACCCTGTTGAATAGGTACTTTTTCGCTTTGTTATTCTCCATGGCAAAATTGTATCCTATGCAAAATCACGAATATGGCATTTATTTCACTTAAACAAAAAATAATACCAAAATATCCAAATAGAGGACTCCAAATAAAAAAAATAGAAGAAAAAAAATCAAAATAGAGGATTGAACCAAATCCCACCTTCATACTACAGAGCATATCTGAAATAATCTAACTTCCAAAAGTTCCTATTGTACGAATTCTGAACGGCAATGAGCAAGGGCGGACGCGGACATCGGCACCCGGAAGCTGCTCCAGCGGTTCCCAACTTGCTGTACCGACGAGCTACTAGTAGGACCAGGACAGGACCATCTCCCCCAAGCCATCTCGCCCCAGGCTCCTCCAGATCCATAGGGACCATTTATGCGCGGACAAGTTGTTCTGCCTCTTGTTGCTTTCAAACCATTTGCACTGTTACCAGTTGTTTGTTACAGTTCGGTACATATGTATACAGTTATTATTATCATATGTACTATTGAGCGCTGACTATCACCGGTCATCGTGGTTTACTATCCGAGGAATATGTATAGGAATATGTATGAATATGTCCGCCCATGTAGCTCAGTTGGGAGAGCGCCGGACTTCTGACCTCACCCGGTAGTGGCAGCCTGGGTTCGAGTCGCTTCGGCGCTCGCTATTTGCCCCTGACTGGGATGGCCTCTGGCCGGTGGCAGCGGTCGTACTCAAGGTCAGGTGACGTCAGAGGGCGGGGCGGACCGTGTCCAGGTATGTCGGGCACGTAAAACTTTCGCTTCTAAATTCTGCCGGACGCCAGTAATTGCTTGAGCGGGTGGTGGGGCCAGGGCCTGCGCAACAAGCTATGCTTAGCGCGGGGCCTGACCTTGGAAATCCATTCATTCAAAAACATTCGGACTAAATGTTTTTTTTTAATATGAAAAACTACCTTAATTTCAATATTTGCATCATACCGAGATGTGCAACCAGGAATAGGGGATACCTGAGGCTTGGCTTCACTCCCGGTCTGGTTCCAATATTAACATTTCGTTTTTCACGACCTAAAATTCACATTTTCACGCCGCTTCGCGGCATCACATCGATGGCTATCTTTATAACGAAGCCATCGGCATCGTCTTCGGTTCGTTGTAACGGTGAATTGAATGAATGGCATGTTTAGCTTATTATCCTCTACAAGGCCCACCGCCTATATTTCTGGGTTTTATCATGCAAACCCGTACAAATTTCCCGCCGCTTGGCGGCGCTAAATAACAAATAGGTGCATACCTACTATAACATGAAAATCCACATCAAAAATGCTTCAAAGACATGCAAATATGCTTACACGCATACAAAATTGGGGGGTACATTTTTTTCGTCATTTCAGCCGACCTCCCACTCAAAAATTATCGGCGACGCCCCTGCCTATCCCCCCTCCCCCCCCCCCACTGGTCAATAACTTTCCCGCTGACGGCTGACGGCGGCCTGCTACCCCCCCGCTCAACAACTTTTTGAAGATACGCCCCTGGATTTGCCCCCCCCCCCTAAAAAAACACGGCTAGATCCAACACTTATGGGTGTTGGAAATTGACAATGATTGATGAGCATGAAATGACCTGTTGGTACGTCCATGCAATGACCTGTTGGTACGTCGATGAGCTGTTGGTACCTGTTGGACCTGTTGGTACGTCGATAACTTCAGGCGTGTATACTATATACAATCATTTGAATTTTAAGGTAAATACAAGAATCTAGCTAATTCGCCTATAACATATTGCATTAATATTACTGCCCGTTGGACCGATATCAATTGACTGTGGGGAAGAACAAAAAACAGAGTAATGTGACTGTTCGTGGACATTGGACAAGAACAAGTGAAAAGAAAATAAGTCATCTCAAGCCTGCCCTCCCCCCGTCAAATTTCCTTAGACAAGTCCCTGTTTCATTGTCATTAGAAATTCATTGGAAATCATTGGGAATTGGTTTCCACTCATCAGTCACATCAACATTAGTGGAGGGGGATGGGCAAGATTCTAACTTCGGATTTCTTCCATAAAACAAATCTGTAAGAACTCCTTTTTGCTTTCCTTCATAAGTGACAGGTGTTCATGGTCAGCCATTTTACCATCCTGACCCCATATAATGGCCCTCAGGTCATGGTCAGGTCACAAAAGGTCAACATTTGAAATTGAATGATATAAATACAAAACATGTGTATAGACCAGTTTTGTCTCAGAAATACAACGATGACACTTATTTGTCTGTATCTGGTCACTAAAAACCAAAAAACGTAACTTCGAAAAATGACGCCATGAGTTACTTATACTTAGGGAGCAATAAGTGAGTCAAAAATAAAGATATTGTTTTGAAATGTGGTTTGGGTATCCACCATACTTGGTTCTCTAACATGTATTCCGTTTTCTTTTAAATATCTTCCAAATATATGATTTTGCGGGAAAAAACGTTGTTTTTTTCATTTTGGGGGGTCAAAACCCCAATATTTCGGATATCCCAGGTAACCATTTTGGTGCCAATGCCATTGCCTTTCTTTTAACGCTTGTACTTGCAATTGTCATAAAAATTCCATTTTCTACGATTTTTAAAACATTTATCGTTTTTACACCAAAAATGGCATGACATGACGTCATTAAAATGTCATTATCTCCCAAAAAACTACCTCGATTTCAGTGAAATTTAGTGAAAAGACGTAGAATTGATGCAGCATCAGGTAC
>JAXIVJ010008439.1:50000-55634 GCA_036785665.1 Chirona hameri
TGTCTCTGTCTCTGTCTCTGTCTCTGTCTCTGTCTCTGTCTCTGTCTCTGTCTCTGTCTCTGTCTCTGTCTCTGTCTCTGTCTCTGTCTCTGTCTCTGTCTCTGTCTCTGTCTCTGTCTCTGTCTCTGTCTCTGTCTCTGTCTCTGTCTCTGTCTCTGTCTCTGTCTCTGTCTCTGTCTCTGTCTCTGTCTCTGTCTCTGTCTCTGTCTCTGTCTCTGTCTCTGTCTCTGTCTCTGTCTCTGTCTCTGTCTCTGTCTCTGTCTCTGTCTCTGTCTCTGTCTCTGTCTCTGTCTCTGTCTCTGTCTCTGTCTCTGTCTCTGTCTCTGTCTCTGTCTCTGTCTCTGTCTCTGTCTCTGTCTCTGTCTCTGTCTCTGTCTCTGTCTCTGTCTCTGTCTCTGTCTCTGTCTCTGTCTCTGTCTCTGTCTCTGTCTCTGTCTCTGTCTCTGTCTCTGTCTCTGTCTCTGTCTCTGTCTCTGTCTCTGTCTCTGTCTCTGTCTCTGTCTCTGTCTCTGTCTCTGTCTCTGTCTCTGTCTCGTCTCTGTCTCTGTCTCTGTCTCTGTCTCTGTCTCTGTCTCTGTCTCTGTCTCTGTCTCTGTCTGTCTCTGTCTCTGTCTCTGTCTCTGTCTCTGTCTCTGTCTCTGTCTCTGTCTCTGTCTCTGTCTCTGTCTCTGTCTCTGTCTCTGTCTCTGTCTCTGTCTCTGTCTCTGTCTGTCTCTGTCTCTGTCTCTGTCTCTGTCTCTGTCTCTGTCTGTCTCTGTCTCTGTCTCTGTCTCTGTCTTGTTCTGTCTCTGTCTCTGTCTCTGTCTCTGTCTGTCTCTGTCTCTGTCTCTGTCTCTGTCTCTGTCTCTGTCTCTGTCTCTGTCTCTGTCTCTGTCTCTGTCTCTGTCTCTCTGTCTCTGTCTCTGTCTCTGTCTCTGTCTCTGTCTCTGTCTCTGTCTCTGTCTCTGTCTCTGTCTCTGTCTCTGTCTCTGTCTCTGTCTCTGTCTCTGTCTCTGTCTCTGTCTCTGTCTCTGTCTCTGTCTCTGTCTCTGTCTCTGTCTCTGTCTCTGTCCTCTGTCTCTGTCTCTGTCTCTGTCTCTGTCTCTGTCTCTGTCTCTGTCTCTGTCTCTGTCTCTGTCTCTGTCTCTGTCTCTGTCTCTGTCTCTGTCTCTGTCTCTGTCTCTGTCTCTGTCTCTGTCTCTGTCTCTGTTTGTCTCTGTCTCTGTCTCATGTCTCTGTCTCTGTCTCTGTCTCTGTTCTGTCTCTGTCTCTGTCTCTGTCTCTGTCTCTGTCTCTGTCTCTGTCTCTGTCTCTGTCTCTGTCTCTGTCTCTGTCTCTGTCTCTGTCTCTGTCTCTGTCTCTGTCTCTGTCTCTGTCTCTGTCTCTGTCTCTGTCTCTGTCTCTGTCTCTGTCTCTGTCTCTGTCTCTGTCTCTGTCTCTGTCTCTGTCTCTGTCTCTGTCTCTGTCTCTGTCTCTGTCTCTGTCTCTGTCTCTGTCTCTGTCTCTGTCTCTGTCTCTGTCTCTGTCTCTGTCTCTGTCTCTGTCTCTGTCTCTGTCGTCTCTGTCTCTGTCTCTGTCTCTGTCTCTGTCTCTGTCTCTGTCTCTGTCTCTGTCTCTGTCTCTGTCTCTGTCTCTGTCTCTGTCTCTGTCTCTGTCTCTGTCTCTGTCTCTGTCTCTGTCTCTGTCTCTGTCTCTGTCTCTGTCTCTGTCTCTGTCTCTGTCTCTGTCTCTGTCTCTGTCTCTGTCTCTGTCTCTGTCTCTGTCTCTGTCTCTGTCTCTGTCTCTGTCTCTGTCTCTGTCTCTGTCTCTGTCTCTGTCTCTGTCTGTCTCTGTCTCTGTCTCTGTCTCTGTCTCTGTCTCTGTCTCTGTCTCTGTCTCTGTCTCTGTCTCTGTCTCTGTCTCTGTCTCTGTCTCTGTCTCTGTCTCTGTCTCTGTCTCTGTCTCTGTCTCTGTCTCTGTCTCTGTCTCTGTCTCTGTCTCTGTCTCTGTCTCTGTCTCTGTCTCTGTCTCTGTCTCTGTCTCTGTCTCTGTCTCTGTCTCTGTCTCTGTCTCTGTCTCTGTCTCTGTCTCTGTCTCTGTCTCTGTCTCTGTCTCTGTCTCTGTCTCTGTCTCTGTCTCTGTCTCTGTCTCTGTCTCTGTCTCTGTCTCTGTCTCTGTCTCTGTCTCTGTCTCTGTCTCTGTCTCTGTCTCTGTCTCTGTCTCTGTCTCTGTCTGTCTCTGTCTCTGTCTCTGTCTCTGTCTCTGTCTCTGTCTCTGTCTCTGTCTCTTCTCTGTCTCTGTCTCTGTCTCTGTCTCTGTCTCTGTCTCTGTCTCTGTCTCTGTCTCTGTCTCTGTCTCTGTCTCTGTCTCTGTCTCTGTCTCTGTCTCTGTCTGTCTCTGTCTCTGTCTCTGTCTCTGTCTCTGTCTCTGTCTCTGTCTCTGTCTCTGTCTCTGTCTCTCTGTCTCTGTCTCTGTCTCTGTCTCTGTCTCTGTCTCTGTCTCTGTCTCTGTCTCTGTCTCTGTCTCTGTCTCTGTCTCTCTGTCTCTGTCTCTGTCTCTGTCTCTGTCTCTGTCTCTGTCTCTGTCTCTGTCTCTGTCTCTGTCTCTGTCTCTGTCTCTGTCTCTGTCTCTGTCTCTGTCTCTGTCTCTGTCTCTGTCTCTGTCTCTGTCTTGTCTCTGTCTCTGTCTCTGTCTCTGTCTCTGTCTCTGTCTCTGTCTCTGTCTCTGTCTCTGTCTCTGTCTCTGTCTCTGTCTCTGTCTCTGTCTCTGTCTCTGTCCTCTGTCTCTGTCTCTGTCTCTGTCTCTGTCTCTGTCTCTGTCTCTGTCTCTGTCTCTGTCTCTGTCTCTGTCTCTGTCTCTGTCTCTGTCTCTGTCTCTGTCTCTGTCTCTGTCTCTGTCTCTGTCTCTGTCTCTGTCTCTGTCTCTGTCTCTGTCTCTGTCTCTGTCTCTGTCTCTGTCTCTGTCTCTGTCTCTGTCTCTGTCTCTGTCTCTGTCTCTGTCTCTGTCTCTGTCTCTGTCTCTGTCTCTGTCTCTGTCTCTGTCTCTGTCTCTGTCTCTGTCTCTGTCTCTGTCTCTGTCTCTGTCTCTGTCTCTGTCTCTGTCTCTGTCTCTGTCTCTGTCTCTGTCTCTGTCTCTGTCTCTGTCTCTGTCTCTGTCTCTGTCTCTGTCTCTGTCTCTGTCTCTGTCTCTGTCTCTGTCTCTGTCTCTGTCTCTGTCTCTGTCCTCTGTCTCTGTCTCTGTCTCTGTCTCTGTCTCTGTCTCTGTCTCTGTCTCTGTCTCTGTCTCTGTCTCTGTCTCTGTCTTGTCTCTGTCTCTGTCTCTGTCTCTGTCTCTGTCTCTGTCTCTGTCTCTGTCTCTGTCTCTGTCTCTGTCTCTGTCTCTGTCTCTGTCTCTGTCTCTGTCTCTGTCTCTGTCTCTGTCTCTGTCTCTGTCTCTGTCTCTGTCTCTGTCTCTGTCTCTTCTCTGTCTCTGTCTCTGTCTCTGTCTCTGTCTCTGTCTCTGTCTCTGTCTCTGTCTCTGTCTCTGTCTCTGTCTCTGTCTCTGTCTCTGTCTCTGTCTCTGTCTCTGTCTCTGTCTCTGTCTCTGTCTCTGTCTCTGTCTCTGTCTCTGTCTCTGTCTCTGTCTCTGTCTCTGTCTCTGTCTCTGTCTCTGTCTCTGTCTCTGTCTCTGTCTCTGTCTCTGTCTCTGTCTCTGTCTCTGTCTCTGTCTCTGTCTCTGTCTCTGTCTCTGTCTCTGTCTCTGTCTCTGTCTCTGTCTCTGTCTCTGTCTCTGTCTCTGTCTCTGTCTCTGTCTCTGTCTCTGTCTCTGTCTCTGTCTCTGTCTCTGTCTCTGTCTCTGTCTCTGTCTCTGTCTCTGTCTCTGTCTCTGTCTCTGTCTCTGTCTCTGTCTCTGTCTCTGTCTCTGTCTCTGTCTCTGTCTCTGTCTCTGTCTCTGTCTCTGTCTCTGTCTCTGTCTCTGTCTCTGTCTCTGTCTCTGTCTCTGTCTCTGTCTCTGTCTCTGTCTCTGTCTCTGTCTCTGTCTCTGTCTGTCTCTGTCTCTGTCTCTGTCTCTGTCTCTGTCTCTGTCTCTGTCTCTGTCTCTGTCTCTGTCTCTGTCTCTGTCTCTGTCTCTGTCTCTGTCTCTGTCTCTGTCTCTGTCTCTGTCTCTGTCTCTGTCTCTGTCTCTGTCTCTGTCTCTGTCTCTGTCTCTGTCTCTGTCTCTGTCTCTGTCTCTGTCTCTGTCTCTGTCTCTGTCTCTGTCTCTGTCTCTGTCTCTGTCTCTGTCTCTGTCTCTGTCTCTGTCTCTGTCTCTGTCTCTGTCTCTGTCTCTGTCTCTGTCTCTGTCTCTGTCTCTGTCTCTGTCTCTGTCTCTGTCTCTGTCTCTGTCTCTGTCTCTGTCTCTGTCTCTGTCTCTGTCTCTGTCTCTGTCTCTGTCTCTGTCTCTGTCTCTGTCTCTGTCTCTGTCTCTGTCTCTGTCTCTGTCTCTGTCTCTGTCTCTGTCTCTGTCTCTGTCTCTGTCTCTGTCTCTGTCTCTGTCTCTGTCTCTGTCTCTGTCTCTGTCTCTGTCTCTGTCTCTGTCTCTGTCTCTGTCTCTGTCTCTGTCTCTGTCTCTGTCTCTGTCTCTGTCTCTGTCTCTGTCTCTGTCTCTGTCTCTGTCTCTGTCTCTGTCTGTCTCTGTCTCTGTCTCTGTCTCTGTCTCTGTCTCTGTCTCTGTCTCTGTCTCTGTCTCTGTCTCTGTCTCTGTCTCTGTCTCTGTCTCTGTCTCTGTCTCTGTCTCTGTCTCTGTCTCTGTCTCTGTCTCTGTCTCTGTCTCTGTCTCTGTCTCTGTCTCTGTCTCTGTCTCTGTCTCTGTCTCTGTCTCTGTCTCTGTCTCTGTCTCTGTCTCTGTCTCTGTCTCTGTCTCTGTCTCTGTCTCTGTCTCTGTCTCTGTCTCTGTCTCTGTCTCTGTCTCTGTCTCTGTCTCTGTCTCTGTCTCTGTCTCTGTCTCTGTCTCTGTCTCTGTCTCTGTCTCTGTCTCTGTCTCTGTCTCTGTCTCTGTCTCTGTCTCTGTCTCTGTCTCTGTCTCTGTCTCTGTCTCTGTCTCTGTCTCTGTCTCTGTCTCTGTCTCTGTCTCTGTCTCTGTCTCTGTCTGGCTGGCTGGCTGGCTGGCTGGCTGGCTGGCTGGCTGGCTGGCTGGCTGGCTGGCTGGCTGGCTGGCTGGCTGGCTGGCTGGCTGGCTGGCTGGCTGGCTGTCTGGCTGTCTGGCTGTCTGGCTGTCTGGCTGTCTGGCTGTCTGGCTGTCTGGCTGTCTGGCTGTCTGGCTGTCTGGCTGTCTGGCTGTCTGGCTGTCTGGCTGTCTGGCTGTCTGGCTGTCTGGCTGTCTGGCTGTCTGGCTGTCTGGCTGTCTGGCTGTCTGGCTGTCTGGCTGTCTGGCTGTCTGGCTGTCTGGCTGTCTGGCTGTCTGGCTGTCTGGCTGTCTGGCTGTCTGGCTGTCTGGCTGTCTGGCTGTCTGGCTGTCTGGCTGTCTGGCTGTCTGGCTGTCTGGCTGTCTGGCTGTCTGGCTGTCTGGCTGTCTGCTGTCTGTCTGGCTGTCTGGCTGTCTGGCTGTCTGGCTGTCTGGCTGTCTGGCTGTCTGGCTGTCTGGCTGTCTGGCTGTCTGGCTGTCTGGCTGTCTGGCTGTCTGGCTGTCTGGCTGTCTGGCTGTCTGGCTGTCTGGCTG
>JAXIVJ010008440.1:0-55633 GCA_036785665.1 Chirona hameri
TGAAGAAGAGGCAACACGAAACTTCGGGCCCTCAACATTTTACGTTGCCCCGATTGTTCACGTTTGTAACAAATTACATTGCAAACACATAAATTCGAGGTATTCACTGACGTAATATACTATGGAAGGTGGAGGACGCTTTACGCGAAACGATCCGTCATAAGTTTGCAAGATAACTTCAGAAAATAGCAACGTATAAAACTTCAGTCGAACATTTTGAGCGCTCATGAGCCTATCAAGTAGCTTGTCTTAGTTTAAGGCCACTGGCAGATCCAGCAGGTGGCGAGGGGGGCAAAGAGGTCATGCCACCAAACCCGCCCGAAATCGCCACAAATTGACACATTCACCTGATTTTAAAATAATAATTAAGCAACTTAACCAAGGGAATGTCACAATCAAAATTCAATACGAAACGAAAATTAAATGTCTGACCTTGTACCGGGCGCTGCCCGATCAGTGACCGGTCGGTTGCAAGTGGTGGGCGGAGTCAAGGGCGGGACTACAGAGTGTGACACGGACGTTAGCCTCTATCCGAGCTCGTATTGTGTTTAACATTACGAGTGAATGGAAAGCGCCCTAAATTTGCAGTGTGACACCAACTACATTGTATAATTAAGAAGTAGCGCAGGGTCTGAAACGTCAATTGCGAGAAATGTGTTCATACCAGTTGATGCATTTCAAAAGTTATCGCCGAAAATTAAGGTTCCAAAAGCGCTGGCGGATCCAGGAGGGGGGGGGGGGCAACCAGCCATGCCCCCCATGGGCGGATCCAGAGGGGGGTGGAGGCACTCGGGGCCGATTCCCCCCCCCCACAAAAAAAACTTAAATCGGCGCAAATTTGACACATCTTCCTGATATTAATAAATATAAGCAACTTTGACTAAGGAAAGATTGTTTTAAATCAGTTATCGATGCACAAGCAAATGAAATCCGATGAGTTTTCAGAATTGTGTGAGACTTTTTGGGATTCCCCCCCCCCCCCCAACTGACCCAAACCACCCATTCTGGATCCGCCCTTGATGCCCTCCCCACGCAAAAGCCTGGAAGGGGGGGGGGGAGGGGCAACATGTCTTTTGCCCCACCCCCCCCCTCACAAAAAACGTGAACAATTTTATCGTAAAAAATTGACTTTGCAGCAGTCAAAATCCAGCTATCTACAGTGAAAAACTGGAAAATTTGGGAAAGCACGTGATCTAGCCATCAAATAAGGGCTTAAAAAGTTTAACAGGACGTGGAAAATAGCGGCAGCAAGCTGCCAGTCGGAATTGAAGCTCGAACAAACGTTTTTTGTTACATGTAGGAAGAAACACTTCATATGGTATCAATTTGGAATCCAATCTACACTCTATTTCGGCGCAAATGGTTGTAAAAAATGAGGCTTTGCTTTTGTGGAAATAACTTTTCCGGGGAAATGACGCGTTGCAACGGCAGACACGTAGCCAGGATTTCATCCAGGGGGGTGCGGCGCCTCAGAAGGGACCCCTTCCGAGCGCTGAAAGGGCCCCTTCCCAAGCGTTGAAGGTAAAAACAAAACGGATGAAAAAGCACGTTACAAGGATGACAAATGCAGTATGACAGGTGTGGCATGGGGTCATACCAACTTTAGGACCTGGAGTTAGCAAGCTGCTATATCAACTTTGGAACCAGCGACACCAATTTGGAATCAGCTATACCACTTGAGATATTTTGTTTACGCTCAATACCTGGAACCCTTAAACAAATTGCGGAGCGGAGCGGCGCGAAAATGTTGAGTCCTTCTGCCCTAGATATGCATTCTCATCAATGCGTCACATAGCTTATGGTGCGGACCTCTAAACATGTTATTGTGCGTTAAAGTGCGTAAAAAAAATACTAAAATGAACTATTTTGCCCAATTATATAGGAAAGTAGCAAAATGACACCATAATGCGCCGAGAAACGGCCCGTTTTTTTTTGTAAATATAACCTGCATATATTTGAATTTGTAAGGTAAATTGCGCCGCTCCGCGGCGCAAAAAAAAGTTATATTCCCTGGACAACTGCATTCTTACTGTTGAAAGGCCATGGTCACTTTAGATCGTCTAGGGGCCCCTCGACCTTTTCAACGCCCTTTTGAACCTGTTCAAAGACTCATCTGGGATCCGCGAAAAGACATGATGATGGAGTGGGTGATAATGTGATATATATTAAATACAAAGAGGGCTTACTCTACAATACCAATTAAAATCGGAGCTTGCGGGGTATATTGTAACACCCTTCGTTAGCGATTAGGAGGCATTCGGTAACATGGCATTGCTCATCTTAAAAACGAGCAATGACCTGTTACCGAATGCTCTTATCGCTGACGAAGGGTGTTACAATATACCCGAAAGCTCCTAATTTTAATATTTGTATTGTGGAGTAAGTATCTTTGTATTTAATCTTACATCTGGATCCTCTACGTGCTTTGGGCCCTTCCGGTCTGACCAGGGACACCTCCGACATTCCAAAAAGCCCCTCTTGTGTGTACAGGGCGTCCCATTTCGGCCTGTTCAGATGGTCCTTCCAACCTGGGGCAAGGGACTGAACTGGGGTGCGTTGTCACCCTGCCGACATCGCAGGGGCCCCCTCTGACCTGCCAGAGGGCCCCTCCAGTCTGGGCTAGGAACTCATCCGGCATGTTGAAGAGCACTTCCGACCGGCCCAGGGACCGTTTCGGTCTAGCCAGGGGCCCCCTCTGACTTGCCCCAGGAGCCCCTTCGATCCTGCCCAGCGACTCTTCTGGTCGTTCTGCGCTAGCTGCTTAGTCGCCCTGCAGACATGCTCAGGGGGGCCCTCCTACCTGCCCTGGGGGCCCCTCCGTGCTCGCTAGGGGCCAATTCGGCATGTTCCGGGGCACTTCCTACCCGCCCAGGTGTGCCCTTTCGGTCTGGTCAGGGGGCCCCTCCGATCTTCACAGGGGCATTTTTAACTTTTCCAGGGCCCCTCTGGTCTCTCCAGGGACCCTCCAGCCTGTAAGGTTCCCTTCCGACCTGGCAAGGGGACTTCGCTGGCTGCTTTGTCGCCCCATGCGACATGCTCCGAGGGCCCTCCAACCTGCCCTGGGGCCCTCTCCGTGCTGACTAGGCGCCCCATTCGGGCATGTTCAGGGCGCCATCCTGACCACACCTAGGGGGCCCTTTTGATATTGCCAGGGGCCCTTCATACCTGCACAGGGGCCCTTTGATCTTCTCAGGTGCCCTCTGGGGTCTGTCCAAGGGCCTCCACCTGCTCAGGGGGCCCTTGTGACATGGGCAAGGGACTGTGCTGGCTGCTTTGTCCGCCCTGCTGACATGCTCAGGGGCCTCTCCACCTCCCCAGGGCCCCCATCTGTGCTGGCTAGGGGCAATTCGACGTGTTCAGGGGGCCCTCGGACCCGCTCAGGGCCCTTTCGGTCTGGCATAGGGGCTCCTCTGACATGCACCAGGGCTCCTTTTGAACGTCCAAGGAGCCCTCTGGTCTTTCAGAGAGGGTCCTGGTGGCCCTAAAGGGCCTCTGAAGTGCTCTAACCCTCTAAATGACCCACGCTTCGCGTAGTAAAAAGCCCATGATACCGCGCTTCGCGCGGTCTCGTCGGCCCTTTTTCGGCGCGCTGCGCGCGCCGAAAAGGGCCCTCCTGGCTCCAAGGGGGTGCGGCCGCACCCCTCCCCCCTCTTTGGCTACGTGCCTGGACAGCGGTGTATACAAAATTCACGAGTGATTCTCACGAGAGTCCCCAATGGCAATTGTGCAATCAAAATAAAACACAAACTATAGGTACATAGGTACCTAGGTTGAGATAGGTACTTCTAGCTCAACCTTATCAGAAGAATCTGACCCCTCCCGGATTTTCTCAATAACCTGAAAACTATAATAGATATGAACGTGAAACTGGCAGATTAATGTAGTTAATTATATTTGTGGGGTTTAAAAACCCATAATTCGAAAATCCGAGATCGCTATATTTATGAAGGCGAATGTCATTTCAGTTACTTGTCCTGCATCACGTCTAAGTCTCCTCACCAACTTTCAATTACATTGATGTTGTATTTTGGGTAGATAATGACGCTTTAATGCCGCAATGTTTGGTGGAAAAACGATCAATGTTTGAAAAATCGTACAAAATAGAGTTGTGAAGCAAATTGGAAATACAAAACGTAAAAATAAGGAAAATGACATTCTTCAAAATGGCTATCTCGGATTTTTGAATTATGGGTTTTTTAACCCCAATAAATAAAAGAAACGGATTTTTCTCTCGAATAATCCACCAGAAGAATGTTGTGAATATGAAAAGCGAATTTCTTAAGCCCTCGAGGTACCAAAATAAGGTGACCGGCCAAATCAGCGGAGGGGAAAAAATGGAGTACCTTTTGCCACAAAAAGATGCCCCACGGAGAGAGGCTGGATCCGCCAGTGCTCCCACCGATTTCCCCCCCCCCCCCCCCCCCCACACACACACACACACACACACAAAATAACGGTTGGATCCACCAGTGCCCAAGCGGTCTGTCGTTCACAGGTAGAAGGCGAGTATAAGCCCTGAGGTCAGGAAGGTACCCTAGTGGCGTTAGGGGTCAGTACAGGTTATGCAGCTGCTAGACAGGAATCCCAGTGGCGATCATACACTCCAAAAACCAGGCTGGGATCGGAACACCAGGCGGGAACCAGGCTACGGCAGTAGTCATTTGACCCCCAGGCGAGCAGGGCCACGAAGGCTTGTCTATCAGGGGATTACCATGACCAGGTGCTGACCGAGGGCCCCCTCAGGGGCCGACCAACCCTAGGCCCCTCAGGACGACCTAGGATCCTCTTAGGGCCGTCCAGAGCCCCTTAGGCCGGCTGGGTCCCTCAGGCCGACCGGGGGCCCTCTTAAGCCTAAACAAGGGCCTCCCTCAGGCCGACTGAGGGCCCCTCTCAGGCTAACCAAGAGCCTTAGGCCGACCGTGGGCCCCCCGTAAGCCTAACCAAGGGCAAACCGAGGGCACCCCAGGCCGACTGAGGGCTCCCTCGGGCCGAGTGAGGGCCCATAATTCCGAACAAGGACTCTCTTAAGCCTGGTAAGCCGGGCCGCTTTGGGCCCCTTCGGGCCGCTCTGCCGCTTCCATATAGGCGGAGGGGCGGAGGGGCCCTCCGGTCCCCTCGACCAATGTTGGTTAGAACATGCCCCCTGTGCCACCCCCCCCCCCCCTGCCTCCCCCCTGGTCCCTGCAGAACCTAAACAGACAGGCCGACTCACTTAGTGCATCGATCAACGTATACAAACTGCGTTTGTTCATATGCAACATATACAGACTTGTATACACAAGCCGTGGCTGCCGAGGGGCCCGGCGCGACCGGCGATGCCTGCGGCCAGACAAGAGAAGGAGCCATCCCCGCGCCCGCCGTGTCAGCATGCCGCTCCAACGGCACCATCTGGCTGCACTGGCCGCGCTGGTCCACACTGACAGCCGGCTTCGAGTTCGTGCGGAGGTGCAGCGACGCTAGCCAGCAGTGTGTCTCTCCCCATCACTGAGTGCCCCGCCCTCTGGACACGGGAGAAGCTCCTGCGACTCCGGCCGGCGTGTGTGACTTCTCCAGCCGCGGCGACGTGTTGGTGTGCTGCGACACCGCCGAGCCGGTCACCTCCAGCCCGTCACACGGTCACCGCCAGCCCCGAGCCGGTCACCGCCAGCCCCGAGCTCGGTCACCCGCCAGCCCGTCACCGCTGCCGCAGCAGTGCGGTGAGCCCCGGTCCGCCGCGGCCGGCCACGTTCCAGTTAGCTCCGAACGTCCGTCACAATCACGTGTAAGAGAACGTCGCAGTTTTCCTTCAGAACGGCTCCCACCACCACCTCCCGAACTGGAGAGACTATTCGAAGCCCTCGAATAAGGAAACCGGTATTGGTGGGCTTTATGGTGCCAAACCTGATAAACTGGTCAGGAAAACTCCGTCGTTTCTCGCAGAGAGATCGACGGCGAGACGGCCGGAGAGACTGGCCACCGGTGGCCGTGGATGGTGCTCTTTGGACGGTGGGGACGGACGCCGGGCTGGGAGACTGGTTCTGCGGCGGGCCGTGACTCATCACGACCGACACGTGCTGACGGCCGCCCCACTGTCCTGCAGCCGGAGGAGGCCGGCACCGTCGGCGCGCGCATTCGCCGACCACGACCTGACCATCTCAGACGAGGTGGACCACCAGGAGAGCAACGTCTCCCAGCATCACGCGACACCCGCAGTACGGCGGCTCGCAGAAGACCTAGCGCCCGGGTGCGGCTGGCGGCGCCGGTGGAGAGTACGTTCGCCGTGCAGCCCCATCTGCCCTGCCGCCGGCCGGCGCCGAGCACCTCGGCCAACAGGTGGAGGCGGCCGGCTGGGGTCTGCTCGAGTTCGCCCGGCGACGCGCCCGACATCCTGCAGGAGGCGCCGCTGCGCGTTACCGGACCACGGCCGACTGCGAGCGCCTCCTACCGACGCGTGGTGCAGTTTGAGAGCGCTTCCCGGGCGGGCTTCCCAGGGCAACCAAGGTGTGCGCCGGCAGTCGGGACGACAAGCCGCGGGGACGCCTGTAAGGAGCGACTCTGGCGGGCCGCTGATGGCCCTGACGGACGGCTCCTACCAGCTGGTGGGGCGTCGTGTCGGGCGGCCATCGGCTGCGGCAACCCCGAGTTCCCCGGCATCTACACCAAGGTGTCGGCCTACATCGACTGGATCGTCAGCCAGCTGACCTAGGTGTGTCGTGTGTAGCCTAGGTGTGTCGTGAGACGGGTCACATACTCCAGTTCAGCGAGGCGGGACCGTTCTGGGGATATTCTCCATTCCACACAGTGGCGGAGCTCTCTCACAGCCGGCAGGGGGTGGTAAAAGTGCTTTGAAGTGACCCCGACCAAAAAGTTGCACATACAAAAATGGCCCCAGCTCAGCTGGGTTCATTGTTTTACCTTCACATGAATACCCTAACACCTGGCTGCACGCTCACAATCATCCCCTATATTTTAACACCGCGCCGTGCCGGGGGGGGGGGGGCGTGTTATAGACACCTCCCTCAGGTTTTTCGCGGATAACGGGAAACGGCGGCGCGCATCGCCGCCGTTTTTGGCACAGCTGTTTGGGGCATCAATTGTCCACATTATGTTAAAAAAATGCCCTCGTGTCATCTCAGGTCAGGTCACCAGACCAGGTCACGTGACCCCACCTCTAAAAGAACTTGTGGTCGTACCAGTCACAGGTTTGTGGATGATCGGTACTTACACTTACAGGAATTTCATAAGTCATATACATCTACAATTTGCTTGTCTTGGATTTTGTATATCAGCGACCTAAGGTCGGGTCAATTTCGTGACCTCCCCCATTATAAGTCAATGGGGAAATATCCAAATGCTTCCTATTCCAAGGATATGCAAGATAGCCGTTCTAATTCCCTTCTGGATCATGTTATTAATAAGACATTATTGATGACATAGGTGCCATTTTTGTTCAGTGACCCCTACAGGGTCAGCCGAGGTCATCCGAGGTCACCAACAGTTTTATAGCAATAACTCTTGACATAATGACGATAAAGAAGTGAAACCGAAACCAATGTGTTTGTCTCATCACGGCACGTCCTTCCCATATGCAAATATGACCTACTTGGCTCACCACTTGACCTTGACCTGAAGTCACATTAAGTTGACCTAACCTGGTCAACACTAATATGAGTTTGATTCGAAGCGCCTTTACAAGACAAACACGATGGCGTCAAAATTATTGCCTTGTCTTTATTAGGTAAAAGCTATCGTGATAAACTGTTTTGTAAAAAAAATAGCCTTTTGACATTTGATGAAGCTCTGGTGCCTAAACTATTGACCTGAGCTAAAATCTAAGGACAACTTTAACGATTGCATTTTTGAGCTTTCTATTGTTTTTTCCGTGTATTCCTAGCTATCATATTTCCTGTGATATCTGGGAGTTCTGGAGCGAAGTCCCAAACTGCAAATCTCTGACATTTGATGACCCTCTGGTGACCTCAATATTGACTTGAGGAAAAAAAATATGACATACCTTCGAATGTGCTTGTCGAGAGCTTTCGAACTCCATTTTCTGCGTTTTTGTAGGCCTTTTAGTTTTCGAGTTAGAGGGGTCTACCCCCCCCCCCCCCCCCCGACACGCGAAGGTGGCGCCGAGCACCGCACGGCGCGGGTTAAAAACAAACAAAGATGTATAGCTAATTATTGGGCGATGTTCGCTTTGCACACCTTTATATAGGTAAATTTGAATATTGTATACTAATTCTACATGTCTAATTTCATCAAAACTGCACTCAAAACAGGGACATTCTCAGTATTTACACTAAACCATAATAATTTGTATCACCCATCAATCGCCTTCAGCCGCCGCCCGCAACGACTCCGCCATTACAACTGAAATGTAAACCACGTGGGGCGGGCAGAAATGCATCAGTTACCAAGTTTGCCATATGACGTCATATGTTCTGGTCGACACACTAAACCTATCACGCTCTCCATTAAACCTCCGTTCCTGGCGGAGCGCAGGACTTTGTATTTGAGACCGAAAGTCGGCCCGCGCAGCTTGCCGCCCATGCAGTGACCTTGCTGGATACATATCTTACGCATTTCACACAACAACAAAAAAAACACGTTGCTTACATTTCAGTTGTAATTTGTGGGAGCAGCTCGGCGCCAGGGTAAGATACTTGCCTTTTGTGCGGGGACCGGGGTTCAATCCCTCGGCGGGCCTCTGAAAAAGTGTGCCCGGCTCCCCATACCTCTCGGAACAGGGTGAGAGTTCCAATAGCACCATGGTCCCAAGAGGATACGGTGCTTACTGCTTGGTCCACAAACCAAACCAAACCAACCTTTTAACATTAGCGAAGGAGTAGATAAGAGCTCCTTCGCTGTCAAAATAGAAGTGACTTAGGAGCAAAATGTTATTTAGATAAGTTAGAGAGCTTGAATCGGTTCTTCTTCTCAGGGCATGTTGTTTGTAATTCGGCCCAGTAGAATTAATCTATATAGACCTTTCAAAAATTCCGAGTTACTATTGATTTGTATAGGGGTAAGGGATTCTCCGTCCAGATGACGTTCAACATTCCTAAGTCGGATTCGGTCAAATCGCCGAGATGACCTCTACCTTCGTATAGGGCTTTCCACCATGCTGCCTATAAACGACGCAATTGCGCAGGATGCACGGTATAACTGTAAATGTGAATGAATGTTCATGCTGAATGAAGCGGATTTTCTACTATTTATAGATAACTCAAAAGTACCAGAACAATGAGATCGACTGTCCTGACAGTCGATCTCAGACTCACTCTAATAACTGGTATATTATTTTTTCGGGTCGGCAAAAATGGGTGAAACTAAATTTTCGAGAATCAAGAGCTGAAACGGCAACTGCTAATTTTACAAATGTAAATGTACATGCATGCTGACGTGATGAATATGATGATTAAGTGAATATTACATCCTTTGCTCTTTTTATAAACGTTTTGGTAGTAAAATTATGTAGTATCAGTTGTAAGATTGTGTAGGTAAAGTTGTAAAAATGTGTTTCATAAAGCAAAAACCTATTACATACTAACACTCGAGACTTACAAACTGTACAACTCTACAATGTTACTACAGAAACGCTACGGTTGCTTTTTAAAACGTACGCATCTGTTTCATAAAGATCCTATGATTTTCGGAAGTAGTAAAAAATGAAGCCAGTATTTACAACGCATTTCCACCCCTTCCTATCGACCGTTGTAAAATTGTGAACATGATAACTTAAACACTTCCAATGAGACAACGACGAAACAAATTGCGATAGAAGATGATTAAATTGGGAATTGACTGGTTTTATTTTCCACAAATGATCGTTGCCAAGAGGGAAAACGCACCTTTAACACCCAATTAGTGGCAGGGGGCAAATTTTGCCCACCCTCGTTTGTCTCAAATATCTCCGAAATGGCTGGACGTAGGCTTCTGAAATTTTCTGAGTTTTCCTAAAACTAGTCTGGGCAGTTTGTCTGAAAACTTCATGAACTTTTGCAAGAATTAAAAAAATCGCGTACCTGGAATTTGGTCCTGAAACGCATACGAATTTTGCATTTTCAAAACGTGACCAGGATTTATCAGTTTTGTAGTAATTTGATGTCGATCCATATCAGTTTGTCAAAATCGGTCTATAGAAACGTCCTGGAAACGCCTACGAAATTTGAATTTTCAAATGTGACCAGGATTTATCAGTTTTGTATTAATTTGCTGTCGATCCATATCAGTTTTGTAAAAATCGGTCTATAGAACTCGGAGTTAAAATGGATTAAAAAAAGTTATAAAATTTTGTATTTTGTACCGCCTGTCGTCAATTTTTTTGTATAATGTAGATCAGTTTGAGTGGAGTCAAACCCTGTTTGAATTTTGAAAAATCGGACTAGTAGATTTCGAGATCTCCGGGGGGGGGGCGAATCAGCCCCCTGCCACTAATAGGGGTAGGCCAGGAGCCTGTCACTAATAGGGTTAACTGGTGTAGGCATCAGCAATGCGTGTGGACTGTTAGTGTAAGTCATTTGTGCTTCCTACCTGATATTGACGTTCTATATAATACACGTTTATTGATATTACGTTCACCATCCAAACATGTGCCCATTTCTAGCATTAAGTTCCCTCCGTTTCTCATCTTTTCACACTCTTCGCACGAGCCTTCACAGGTACTTACGCTTCAGAATTCAGTTTCATCATTTATTATTTTAATATTGTTATAACAGTAATAGCTGGATATCAACACTTCACCGAATTATCTCGGATCACGAAAGTGTTTCCTCTGAAATTAAAGTGGCACTTAATATGAAGCTTGAAAGGTGTGTTTAGGTTGGCGGTGTAGGCATGCCACCCACACGGGTGCTGTTGTACCGTAAGTCTGCTCATGCCGACACATCCACCACCTCTCAGCACCGGTTTCACTGGCATCGGTCTGTTCCGAAACACGCTCCACATTCGACCCTTCGTGTTGTCCGTTTTCCGCAAGTCCGATACCGACAGAGTGTGCTGCTGCCAAGGTACCAACACAACGCACCCATCGTCGACACTGCTGCATTGGTTTTCATTCGACGCTGATTTCGCAAGGACGGACGCATAGGCGTCGGGGGGCGAGGGGTGGGGGCTGAACGAATATTTTCAGATTTTGACAATACGCTTATGGGCGTTGCATGCAAGAATCTACTTCCAAAATGGCCTCCGGCTTCCGCCCCCACCCCACCCCCACAAACTTGTAAAAGGTAGCGACGCCCCTTGGATGGACGGCAGTTCACGAATTACAAAGGTTGTCTTGCACTCAGCCTGTTGTGATGTTCTCCCTCCAGGATGATGGCAGATTCCTCAGAAAACGGTTCTGAAAAAGAGAACAAGAAATCATTATATTGAATAATACACATACAAGCGTTTACAGGTTGTTATACATATGCGAACCTACCACTTGCTGAGTAATGTTTACTGTTTTATGGTTAATGATGCCCTGGTGGTGAAACAAATACAAAATTAATTAAATGAGGCAATCAATTTCATAAAGTTATACTTGTTTTGAAACAGTTCTAAACTTAATTTTTGCAGACATTAATTAATATATTATAGATTATAACAATGTCCTGCAACTTCTTGATATTCACTTACAGTGGTTATAATTTGAAATATCGGTAAAAACAAATACTGTTTATGAACTGTTTAACAAACAGAAAAGTATTTATGTTATTGATGACTTCATTTCATAAATTTCGTTTTTGTTTCGCCACCTAAGGTATCATTAGTATAAAAACAATAAATTTTTACATAGGCCGAGCCTATTCATTGCATTGCCTGAATCTAAATATTGTGTAAGTCTGTACGAGAATGCCCCTGTAAAACGTTCTACTGATAAGCATTCCTATTAAAACATAACTTGGCACCATTCAGAACATATGTGAACTTGTTCAACAGTTAACACTACCAAACATACCCAACACAAATGAAAAAATGGTATTCACTCAAATAAATTAACAATACCTGCAGATGCTACCCGATTACACAAAATAAATAAATTAACATTATATTTCCTAGTATTTATACATAAACAGCCAAATACAAAAAGCAAAATGTGTCTTTATTTTACCATAAAGTTATACCTGCAACCCAAACGCAGGTGACCCGCATCCGCACCATATATAGGCCTATAACGTTTGGAAGTTGCCAACTAGTGAAAGGTGAATCACAAGCCGGGTTTTAATTAACCGAATATTACTTCCTTTGTATTGACGCTCTGACACCGTCTTTCAAGTTTCTAAATTCGGTAGCAATCCACTACAGCAACGGAACCCAAACGCCCGACACACGCAAAGATAGCCATCGGAATGTTTTGTTTACATTACGCGACGGCGAGTTTAGAAGCTCAGCTTCTTTTCAAACGCAAGGTGGCAGGAGTAGTTTAATTACGGACAACAAATAGCTTCTTGATAAAATCCTGCCGTCTGGCTCTATCAGAAAAAAATACTCTTCACGCACATTATATGCGAGGGAAACAGTAATACTACTTCATTTATGTCTTGGAGTGACCCACTCCTAGCTGTTACTAACCTTGACAAAGTTACTAACCTACAACAGTACAATGTACTACGCTTTATGAAACACGCGACAGTAGTAAGTAGTAAACTATGAAAACTACATTCTACGACAGTAGTAAGGTTGTAATATTTTTTATGAGAAAGGCCGCTGAAGTGGTTTTGAGGATCGAGTATTTCCAAGTACATGATCGCCTTAGGTAAAATTTTCCCAGGAATGACATAGCCATAGTAATTATTTTTACTGGCATTTTGACCCCCGAGTACTTCATGAGAAGGAGCATTTTGTCCCCGACCTTAACCCATAAGGACATAACACTTTACCACCCCTGCAGCGAGCCGGAGCAGGGGAGGTCGCAGGGCCGCAGCAGAGTCCGAGATACTGTAACACCATTCCGCCAGGACACTCTTCTTATGCCACACAATTATGTCTTACACCGCAATGGGTGGGGGGCTGATGTTTGCATGTACGAGCGGATTACCACTCGTGAACGGCCCTCCGCGAGGGCCGGAGACTACCCGTGTCGACGTTCGATTGCTGCAGAGCAAACAAATGGGGTAATGTTCCGACCGCAACGAACGGATGCTATCACCCAACCTTTGCTGCATGTGCTAAGATTCGCGTGATTGTGTTTCATTGGATGTGTATTTATGTACTTTCCCACTATTCTACCTTGGACTTCTTGAACTCCACATATTCACCATTTGGAATGAAAAGGTATAACAAAAATTTCAGACATAACCATTTTTCTGCGTTCACCACAATTTCACAAATTAATCTATCTATCCAATATGGTGAGTTGGTGATGAAATACAAAATAGTGTCCATTATAGGGATGTAATCAAATACTACGCTATCAAGTGCCGACGTATTTAGCCTCAAGCTTCATTCGAGGCGAAATTTAACTAAATCCGATGTGACACCGTTTGAAGGCACAGCAAGACGTGTCTGCCCGCTGAACTGATACGAGGCCACGAGATAACACTCGCCGTGAGGTGTGGGATCCCTGCAGATCCCTGAACTGTGGGATCCCTGCAGCTGTTCGCGACATGGGGCCGGTATAAATCGGCCGCCCGGCACACCTTACGTCGCAGGTGACCCTCCGCTGTGTAGTGTCAGGATGCGGCTGATCGTGGTCCTCACTACTTGTCGGCCTCGTGTCGTCGGCCTCCCTTCGGCCCGCCCCCGTAAAGATGCCTGGACAGCCAGAGAAATGGTCCCGCATAACATCACCAGCAGAATGAATGGGCAAGACACCATAGTTTGCGGATTCCTCAATGCGATAATATTCGTGGAAACGTCGCTTGCTGAGGGAATAGAGCTGAAAATGATAAGCCAAGTAACTAATCAAATCAAGCAAATGGAATATGGCGCTCTCAAGTATAACATCAAAAACATCGGCGGTTTTGTGTTGTGTTGTATGTTGACATGTTGTATAACATGTTGACTGGTTTATGCTGTTTAAAATACAAATGCAAAAATGCTGGTGAAGGTGACATTCCGATGCTAAATTACTCCTCAGCACTGCAGCGGGAAAATATACATGTGCTCGTTCTAATTGTTTTTCTTCTTTAGAAAATAAATGCCCAATTAGTTATTTTTTGCATGTTTTTCCAAAGTATCAGAAGGCGAAATATTGTAAAGCTCGACAGCCGCCAAGGCTGCTCATGCACTTTATTGGTATTGTTTAAACAACATTTCTATACATATTCATCATTTTTTTTCTCGTCCATGTTAAAGTTTAAATGAATACATGTCTCAGTGGAGATGACGGACGCCATAGTAAAAGCTACTTCATTTCGTTTGCCACCCCTTCAAAGTGCATGCTGGCTATATCAACAGGAAGACCAAAAATGGTAATATTGTGTCTAAATACTGCTGTGCATTGAGTATCTCTGACGGTGCATGCCTGCGTTTCAGTTCCACCTCCGAGCCGGCTGACTTCAAGGTATTGGAAAGCAGGCCAGCGATGGCACTGGACACACTTTCGGCCTGATCCAGTCCTCACATCGGCAATGTCAAGCTGCCAGCAGCAGAACCAGGGTAAGTACATTACCTGTATATCTACTCAGAAGCGGAGTGAGGTGCAGGCCAATGGAATGGGTGCGCCTCTGGTATGAGGCACACTTCGCGTCATATTTTATATATTGATCTTGAAAAAAGATACATAGAATATATATATATATATATATATATATATATATATAATATATATATATATATATATATATATATATATATATATATATATATATATATATATATATATATATATATATATATATATATATATATATATTATATAATATATATATTATATATATAATATATATATATATATAATATATATATATATATATAATATTATATATATATATATATATATATATATATATATATAATATATATATATATATATACTATATATATATATATATATATATAATATATATATATATATATATATATATATATATATATATATATATATATATATAATATAATATATATATATATATATATATATATATATATATATATATATATATATATTATATCTATGTATCTTTTTTCAAGATCAATATATAAAATAAGACGCGAAGTGTGCCTCATACCAGAGGCGCACCCATTCCATTGGCCTGCACCTCACTCCGCTTTCTGAGTAGATATACAGGTAATGTACTTACCCTGGTCTCTGGCTGCTGCAGCTTGACATTGCCGATGTGAGACTGGATCAGCCGAAAAGGTGTCCAGTGCATCGCTGGCCTGCTTTCCAATACCTTGAGTCAGCCCGGCTCGGAGGTGGAACTGAAACGCAGGCATTGCAACCGTCAGAGATACTCAATGCACAGCAGTATTTAGACACAATATTACCATTTTTGTCTTCCTGTTGATATAGCCAGCATGCACTTTGAAGGGGTGCAACGAAATGAAGTAGCTTTTTACTATGGCGTCCGTCATCTCCACTGAGACATGTATTCATTTAACTTTAACATGGACGAGAAAAAAATGATGAATATGTATAGAAATGTTGTTTAACAATACCAATAAAGTGCATGAGCAGCCTTGGCGGCTGTCGCTTTACAATATTTCGCCTTCTGATCACTTTGGAAAAACATGCAAAAATAACTAATTGGGCATTATATTTTTCTAAAGAAGAAAAACAATTTAGAACGAGCACATGTATATTTCCCGCTGCAGTGCTGAGGAGTAATTTAGCATCGGAATGTCACCTTCACCAGCATTTTTTGCATTTGTATTTTAAACAGCATAAACCAGTCAACATGTTAAACACATGTCAACATACAACACAACACAAAACCGCCGATGTTTTTGATGTTATACATTGAGAGCGCCATATTCCATTTGCTTGATTTGATTAGTTACTTGGCTTATCATTTTCAGCTCTATTCCCAGCAAGCGACTGTTTCCACGAATATTATCGCATTGAGGAATCCGCAAACTATGGTGTCTTGCCCATTCATTCTGCTGGTGATGTTATGCGGGACCATTTCTCTGCTGTCCAGGCATCTTTACGGGGGCGGCCGAAGGGAGGCCGACGACACGAGGCCGACAAGTAGTGAGACCACGATCAGCCGCATCCTGACACTACACAGCGGAGGGTCACCTGCGACCGTAAGGTGTGCCGGGCGGCCGATTAATACCGGCCCCCCATGTCGCCGAACAGCTGCAGGGATCCCACAGTTCAGGGATCTGCAGGGATCCCACACCTCACGGCGAGTGTTATCTCGTGGCCTCGTATCAGTTCAGCGGCAGACCGTCTTGCTGTGCCCTTCAAACGGTGTCACATCGGATTTTAGTTAAATTTCGCCTCGAATGAAGCCTTGAGGCTAAATCGTCGGCACTTGATAGCGTAGTATTTGATTACATCCTATAATGGACACTATTTGTATTTCATCACCAACTCACCATATTGGATAGATAGATTAATTTGTGAAATTGTGGTGAACGCAGAAAAATGGTTATGTCTGAAATTGTGTACTATACCTTTTTCATTCCAAAATGGTGAATATGTGGAGTTCAAGAAGTCCAAGGTAGATAGTGGGAGAAGTACATAAATACACATCCAATGAAACACAATCACGCGAATCTTAGCACAATGCAGCAAAGGTTGGGTGAATAGCATCCGTTCGTTGCGGTCGGCAAACATTACCCCATTTGTTTGCTCTGCAGCAATCGAAACGTCGACACGGGTAGTCTCCGGCCCTCGCGGAGGGGCCGTTCACGGAGTGGTAATCCCGCTCGTACATGCAAACATCAGCAACCCATTGCGGTGTAAGGACAATAATTGTGTGGCATAAGAAGAGTGTCCTGGCGAATGGTGTTACAGTATCTCGGACTCTGCTGCGGCCTGCGACCTCCCCTGCTCCGGCTCGCTGCAGGGGTGGTAAAGTGTTATGTCCTTATGGGTAAGGTCGGGGACAAAATGCTCCTTCTCATGAAGTACTCGGGGGTCCAAAATGCCAGTAAAAATAATTACCCTATGGCTATTTGTCATTCCTGGGAAAATTTACCTAAGCGATCATGTAACTTGGAAATACTGATCCTCCAAACCACTTCAGCGGCCTTTCTCATAAAAAATATTTACAACCTTACTACTGTCGTAGAATTGTAGTTTCAAGTTTACTACTTACTACTGTCGCGTGTTTCATAAAGCGTAGTACATTGTACTGTTGTAGGTTAGTAACTTTGTCAAGGTTAGTAACAGCTAGGAGTGGGTCACTCCAAGACAATAATGAAGTAGTATTACTGTTCCCTCGCATATAATGTGCGTGAAGAGTATTTTTTCTGATAGAGCCAGACGGCAGGATTTTATCAAGAAGCTATTTGCCGTAATTAAACTACTCTGCCACCTTGCGTTTGAAAAGAAAGCTGAGCTTCTAAACTCGCACGTTGCCGTTAATGTAAACAAAACATTCCGATGGCTATCTTTGCGTGTGTCGGGCGGTTGGTTCCGTTGTGGTAGTGTATTGCTACCGAATTTAGAAACTTGAAGACGGTGTCAGAGCGTCAATACAAAGGAAGTAATATCGGTTAATTAAAACCCGGCTTGTGATTCACCTTTCACTAGTTGTGGCAACTTCCAAACGTTATAGGCCTATATATGGGCGGATGCTGGGTCACCTGCGTTTGGGTTGCAGGTAAACTTTATGTAAAATAAAGACACATTTTGCTTTTTGTATATGGGCTGTTTTTGTAATAAATACTAGGAAAATAAGGTTAATTTATTATTTTGTTGTAATCGGTAGCATCTGCAGGTATTGTTAATTTATTTAGTGAATACCATTTTTCATTTGTGTTGGGTATGTTTGGTAGTGTTAACTGTTGAACAAGTATCACATATGTTCTGAATGGTGCCAAGTTATGTTTTAATAGGAATGCTTATCAGTAGAACGTTTTACAGGGGCATTCTCGTACAGACTTACACAATATTTAGATTCAGGCAATGCAATGAATAGCACTGCCTATGTAAAAATTTATTGTTTTATAGCTAATGATACCTTAGGTGGCGAAACAAAAACGAAATTTATGAAATGAAGTCATCAATAACATAAATACTTTTCCTGTTTGTTAAACAGTTCATAAACAGTATTTGTTTTTACCGATATTTCAAATTATAACCACTGTAAGTGAATATCAAGAAGTTGCAGGACATTGTTATAATCTATAATATATTTAATTAATGTCTGCAAAATTTAAGTTTAGAAACTGTTTCAAAACAAGTATAACTTTATGAAATTGATGCCTCATTTAATTAATTTTGTATTTGTTTCACCACCAAGGGCATCATTAACCATAAAACAGTAAACATTTACTCAAGCAAGTGGTAGGTTCCATATGTATAACACCTTGTAAACGCTTGTATGTGTATTATTCAATATAATGATTTCTTGTTCTCTTTTTCAGAACCTTTTCTGAGGAATCTGCCATCATCCTGGAGGAGACATCACAACAGGCTGAGTGCAAGACAACCTTTGTAATTCGTGAACTGCCGTCCATCCAAGGGCGTCGCTACCTTTTACAAGTTTGTGGGGTGGGGTGGGGGCGGAGCCGGAGGCATTTTGAAGTAGATTCTTGCCATGCAACGCCCATAAGCGTAATGTCAAAATCTGAAAATATTCGTCCCCCCACCCCCTCGCCTCCGACGCCTATGCGTCCGTCCCTTGCCGAAATCCAGCGTCGAATGAAAACCAATGCAGCAGTGTCGACGATGGGTGCGTTGTGTTGGTACCTTGGCAGCAGCCACCTTGGCGGTATCGGACTTGCGGACAACGGACAACACGAAGGGTCGAATGTGGAGCGTGTTTCGGAACAGACCGATGCCAGTGAAACCGGTGCTGAGAGGTGGTGGATGTGTCGGCATGAGCAGACTTACGGTACAACAGCACCCCGTTGGGTGGCATGCCTACACCGCCAACTAAACACACTTTCAAGCTTCATATAAGTGCCACTTAATTTCAGGGAAACACTTATCGTGATCCGAGTAATTCGGTGAAGTGTTGATAATCCAGCTATTACTGTTATAACAATATTAAAATAATAAATGATGAAACTGAATTCTGAAGCGTAAGTACCTGTGAAGGCTCGTGCGATGTGTGAAAAGATGAGAAACGGAGGAACTTAATGCTAGAAATGGGCACATGTTTGATGGTGAACGTAATTATCAATAACGTGTATTATATAGAACGTCAATATCAGGTAGGAAGCACAAATGACTTACACTAACAGTCACACGCATTGCTGATGCCTACACCAGTTAACCCTATTAGTGACAGGCTCCTGGCTACCCCTATTAGTGGCAGGGGGCTGATTCGCCCCCCCCCCGGAGATCTCGAAATCTACTAGTCCGATTTTCAAAATTCAAACAGGGTTTGACTCCACTCAAACTGATCTACATTATACAAAAAAATTGACGACAGGCGGTCAAAATACAAAATTTTATAACTTTTTTTAATCCATTTTAACTCCGAGTTCTATAGACCGATTTTTACAAAACTGATATGGATCGACAGCAAATTAATACAAAACTGATAAATCCTGGTCACATTTGAAAATTCAAAATTCGTAGGCGTTTCCAGGACGTTTCTATAGACCGATTTTGACAAAACTGATATGGATCGACATCAAATTAATACAAAACTGATAAATCCTGGTCACGTTTGAAAATGCAAAATTCGTAGGCGTTTCCAGGACCAAATTCCAGGTACGCGATTTTTTTAATTCTTGCAAAAGTTCATGAAGTTTTCAGACAAACTGCCCAGACTAGTTTTAGGAAAACTCAGAAAATTTCAGAAGCCTACGTCCAGCCATTTCGGAGATATTTGAGACAAACGAGGGTGGGCAAAATTTGCCCCCTGCCACTAATTGGGTGTTAAAGGTGCGTTTTCCCTCTTGGCAACGATCATTTGTGAAAATAAAACCATTAATTCCCCAATTTAATCATCTCTTATCGCAATTTGTTTCGTCTGTTGTCTCATTGGAAGTGTTTAAGTTATCATGTTCACAATTTTACAACGGTGAATAGAAGGGTGGAAATGCGTTGTAAAACTGGCTTCATTTTTTACTACTCCGAAAATCAGAGGATCTTTATGAAACAGATGCGTACGTTTTAAAAAGCAACCGTAGCGTTTCTGTAGTAACATTGTAGAGTTGTACAGTTGTAAAGTCTCGAGTGTAGTAAGTAATAGGTTTTGCTTTATGAAACACAATTTTACAACTTTACTACACAATCTTACAACTATACTACATAATTTTACTACCAAACGTTTATGAAAAAGAGCAAAGATGTAATATTCACTTAATCATCATATTCATCACGTCAGCATGCATGTACATTTACATTTGTAAAATTAGCAGTTGCGTTTCAGCTCTTGATTCTCGAAAATTTAGTTTCACCCATATTGCCGACGAAAAAATATATACCAGTTATTAGAGTGAGTCTGAGATCGACTGTCAGGACAGTCGATCTCATTGTTCTGGTACTTTGAGAGTTATACTATAAATAGTAGAAAATCCGCTTCATTCAGCATGAACATTCATTCACATTTCAGTTATACCGTGCATCCTGCGCAATTGCGTCGTTTATAGCGCATGGTGGAAGACCCTATACGAAGGTAGAGTCATCCGGCGATTTGACCGAATCCGACTTAGGAATGTTGACGTCATCTGGACGGAGAATCCCTTACCCCTATACAAATCAATAGTAACTCGGAATTTTTGAAAGTCTATATAGATAATTCTACTGGGCCGAATTACAAACAACATGCCCTGAAAGAAAGACCGATTCAAGCTCTCTAACTTATCTAAATAACATTTTGCTCCTAAGTCACTTCTATTTTGACAGCGAAGGAGCTCTTATCTTACTCCTTCGCTAATGTTAAAAGGTTGGTTTGGTTTGGTTTGTGGACCAAGCAGTAAGCACCGTATCCTCTTGGGACCATGGTGCTAATTGGAACTCTCACCCTGTTCCGAGAGGTATGGGGAGCCGGGCACACTTTTTCAGAGGCCCGCCGAGGGATTGAACCCCGGTCCCCGGCACAAAAGGCAAGTATCTTACCACTGCGCCGAGCTGCTCCCACAAATTACAACTGAAATGTAAGCAACGTGTTTTTTTGTTGTTGTGTGAAATGCGTAAGATATGTATCCAGCAAGGTCACGGCATTGGCGGCAGCTGCGCGGCCGACTTTCGGTCTCAAATACAAGTCCTGCGCTCCGCCAGGAACGGAGGTTTAATGAGAGCGTGATAGGGTTTAGTGGTCGACCAGATACATATGACGTCATATGGCAAACTTGGTAACTGATGCATTTCTGCGCCCACGTTGTTTACATTTCAGTTGTAATGGCGGAGTCGTTGCGGGCGGTCGGCTGAGGCGATTGATGGGTGATACAAATTATTATGGTTAGGTAAATACTGAGAATGTCCCTGTTTTGAGTGCAGTTTTGATGAAATTAGACATGTAGAATTAGTATACAATATTCAATTTACCTATATAAAGGTGTGCAAAGCGAACATCGCCCAATAATTAGCTATACATCTTTGTTTGTTTTTAACCCGCGCCGTGCCGGTGCTCGGCGCCACCTTCGCCGTGTCGGGGGGGGGGGGGGGGGGTAGACCCCTCTAACTCGAAAACTAAAAGGCCTACAAAAACGCAGAAAATGGAGTTCGAAAGCTCTCGACAAGCACATTCGAAGGTATGTCATATTTTTTTTCCTCAAGTCAATATTGAGGTCACCAGAGGTCATCAAATGTCAGATTTGCCAGTTTGGGACTTCGCTCCAGAAACTCCCAGATATCACAGGAACTATGATAGCTAGGAATACACGGAAAAAACAATAGAAAGCTCAAAAATGCAATCGTTAAAGTGTCCTTAGATTTTAGCTCAGGTCAATAGTTTAGGCTCCAGAGCTCATCAAATGTCAAAAGGCTATTTTTTTTACAAAACAGTTTATCACGAATAGCTTTTTACCTAATAAAGACAAGGCAATAATTTTGACGCCATCGTGTTTGTCTTGTAAAGGCGCTTCGAATCAAACTCATATTAGTGTTGACCAGGTTAGGTCAACTTAATGTGACTTCAGGTCAAGGTCAAGTGGTGAGCCAAGTAGGTCATATTGCATATGGGAAGACGTGCCGTGATGAGACAAACACATTGGTTTCGGTTTCACTTCTTTATCGTCATTATGTCAAGAGTTATTGCTATAAAACTGTTGGTGACCTCGGATGACCTCGGCTGACCCTGTAGGGTCACTGAACAAAAATGGCACCTAGGTCATCAATAATGTCTTATAATAACATGATCCAGAAGGAATTAGACTGCTATCTTGCATATCCTTGGAATAGGAAGCATTTGGATATTTCCCCATTGACTTATAATGGGGAGGTCACGAAATTGACCCGACCTTAGGTCGCTGATATACAAAATCCAAGACAAGCAAATTGTAGATGTATATGACCTTATGAAATCCTGTAAGTGTAAAACCGATCATCCACAAACTGTGACTGGTACGACCACAAGTTCTTTTAGAGGTGGGGTCACGTGACCTGGTCTGGTGACCTGACCTGAGATGACACGAGGCATTTTTTTAACATAATGTGGACAATTGATGCCCAAACAGCTGTGCCAAAAACGGCGGCGATGCGCGCCGCCGTTTTCCCGTTATCCGCGAAAAACCTGAGGGAGGTGTCTAAACACGCCCCCCCCCCCCCGGCACGGCGCGGGTTAAAATATAGGGATGATGTGAGCGTGCAGCCAGGTGTTAGGGTATTCATGTGAAGTAAAACAATGAACCCAGCTGAGCTGGGGCCATTTTTGTATGTGCAACTTTTGGTCGGGGTCACTCAAAGCACTTTTACCACCCCTGCCGGCTGTGAGAGAGCTCCGCCACTGTGTGGAATGGAGAATATCCCCAGAACGGTCCGCCTCGCTGACTGAGTATGTGACACGTCTCACGACACACCTAGGCTACACACGACACACCTAGGTCAGCTGGCTGACGATCCAGTCGATGTAGGCCGACACCTTGGTGTAGATGCCGGGGAACTCGGGGTTGCCGCAGCCGATGCCGCCCGACACGACGCCCACCAGCTGGTAGGAGCCGTCCGTCAGGGCCATCAGCGGCCCGCCAGAGTCGCCCTTACAGGCGTCCCGCGGCTTGTCGTCCCGACTGCCGGCGCACACCTTGGTGCCCTGGAAGCCGCCCGGGAAGCGTCTCTCAAACTGCACCACGCGTCGGTAGGAGGCCTCGCAGTCGGCCGGGTCGGTAACGCGCAGCGGCGCCTCCTGCAGGATGTCGGGCGCGTCGCCGGCGAACTCGAGCAGACCCCAGCCGGCCGCCTCCACCTGTTGGCCGAGGTGCTCGGCGCCGGCCGGCGGCAGGCAGATGGGCTGCACGGCGAACGTACTCTCCACCGGCGCCGCCAGCCGCACCACGGCCAGGTCGTTCTGCGAGCCGCCGTACTGCGGGTGTCGCGTGATGCTGGAGACGTTGCTCTCCTGGTGGTCCACCTCGTCTGAGATGGTCAGGTCGTGGTCGGCGATGCGCGCGCCGACGGTGCCGGCCTCCTCCGGCTGCAGACAGTGGGCGGCCGTCAGCACGTGTCGGTCGGTGATGAGCACGCCGCCGCAGAACCAGTCTCCCAGCCCGGCGTCCGTCCACCGTCCAAAGAGCACCATCCACGGCCACCGGTGGCCAGTCTCTCCGGCCGTCTCGCCGTCGATCTCTCTGGCGAGAAACGACGGAGTTTTCCTGACCAGTTTAACAGGTTTGGCACCAATAAAGCCACCAATACCGGTTTCCTTATTCCGTGCTTCGAATAGTCTCTCCAGTTCTGGAGGTGGTGGTGGGAGCCGTTCTGAAGGAAAACTGCGACGTTCTCTTACACGTGATTGTGACGGACGTTCGGAGCTAACTGGAACGTGGCCGGCCGCGGCGGACCGGGGCTCACCGCACTGCTGCGGCAGCGGTGACGGGCTGGCGGTGACCGGCTCGGGGCTGGCGGTGACCGGCTCGGGGCTGGCGGTGACCGGTGACGGGCTGGAGGTGACCGGCTCGGCGGTGTCGCAGCACACCAACACGTCGCCGCGGCTGGAGAAGTCACACACGGCCGGCCGGAGTCGCAGGAGCTTCTCCCGTGTCCAGAGGGCGGGGCACTCAGTGATGGGGAGGACACACTGCTGGCTAGCGTCGCTGCACCTCCGCACGAACTCGAAGCCGGCTGTCAGTGTGACCAGCGCGGCCAGTGCAGCCAGATGGTGCCGTTGGAGCGGCATGCTGACACGGCCGGGCGCGGGGAGGCTCCTTCTCTGTCTGGCCGCAGCATCGCCGTCGCGCCGGGCCCTCGGCAGCCACGGCTGTGTATATCAAGTCTGTATATGTTGCATATGAACAAACGCAGTTTGTATACGTTGATCGTGCACTAAGTGAGTCGGCCTGTCTGTTTAGGTTCTGCAGGGACCCAGGGGGCAGGCAGGGGGGGGGGGGTGGCACAGGGGGCATGTTCTCCCATTGGTCCGAGGGGACCGGAGGGCCCCTCCGCCCCTCCGCCTATATGGAAGCGGCAGAGCGGCCGAAGGGCCCAAAGCGGCCCGGCTTACCAGGCTTAAGAGAGTCCTTGTTCGGAATTATGGGCCCTCACTCGGCCCGAGGGAGCCCTCAGTCGGCCTGGGGGTGCCCTCGGTTGCCCTTGTTAGGCTTACGGGGGGCCCACGGTCGGCCTAAGGCTCTTGGTTAGCCTGAGGGGCCCTCAGTCGGCCTGAGGGAGCCCTTGTTAGGCTTAAGAGGGCCCCCGGTCGGCCTGAGGGACCCAGCCGGCCTAAGGGGCTCTCGGACGGCCTAAGAGGATCCTAGGTCGTCCTGAGGGGCCTAGGTTGGTCGGCCTGAGGGGCCCTCGGTCAGCACCTGGTCATGGTAATCCCTGATAGACAGCCTTCGTGGCCCTGCCTCGCCTGGGGGTCAAATGACTACTGCCGTAGCCTGGTTCCCGCCTGGTTTCCGATCCCAGCCTGGTTTTGGAGTGTATGATCGCCACTGGGAGTCCTGTCTAGCGCCTGCATAACCTGTACTGACCCCTAACGCCACTAGGGTACCTTCCTGACCTCAGGGCTTATACTCGCCTTCTACTGTGAACGACAGACCGCTTGGGCACTGGTGGATCCAACCGTTATTTTGTGTGTGTGTGTGTGTGTGTGTGGGGGGGGGGGGGGGGGGGAAATCGGTGGGAGGCACTGGCGGATCCAGCCTCTCTCCGTGGGGCATCTTTTTGTGGCAAAAGGTACTCCCATTTTTCCCCCTCCGCTGATTTGGGCCGGTCACCTTATTTTGGTACTCGAGCTTAAGAAATTCGCTTTTCATATTCACAACATTTCTTTGGTGGATTTATTCCGAGAGAAAAATCCGTTTCTTTTTATTTATGGGGTTTAAAAACCCATAATTCAAAAATCCGAGATAGCCATTTTGAAGGAATGTCATTTTCCTTATTTTTACGTTTTGTATTTCCAATTTGCTTCACAACTCTATTTTGTACGATTTTTCAAACATTGATCGTTTTTCCACCAAACATTGCGGCATTAAAGCGTCATTATCTACCCAAAATACAACATCAATGTAATTGAAAGTTGGTGAGGAGACTTAGACGTGATGCAGGACAAGGTACTGAAATGACATTCGCCTCAAAATAGCTATCTCGGATTTTCGAATTATGGGTTTTTAAACCCCACAAATATAATTAACTACATTATCTGCCAGTTTCACGTTCATATCTATTATAGTTTTCAGGTTATTGAGAAAATCCGGGAGGGGTCAGATTCTTCTGATAAGGTTTGAGCTAGAAGTACCTATCTCAACCTAGGTACCTATGTACCTATAGTTTGTTTTATTTTGATTGCACAATTGCCATTGGGACCTTCGTGAGAATCACTCGTGAATTTTGTATACACCGCTGTCCAGGCACGTAGCCAAGAGGGGGGAGGGGTGCGGCCGCACCCCCTTGGAGACCAGGAGGGCCCTTTTCGGCGCGCGCAGCGCGCCGAAAAGGGCCGACGAGACCGCGCGAAGCGCGGTATCATGGGCTTTTTACTACGCGAAGCGTGGTCTTTAGAGGGTTTAGAGCACTTCAGAGGCCCTTTAGGGCCACCAGGACCCTCTCTGAAAGACCAGAGGGCTCCTTGGACGTTCAAAAGAGCCCTGTGCATGTCAGAGGAGCCCCTAGCCAGACCGAAAGGGCCCCTGAGCGGGTCCGAGGGCCCCCTGAACACGTCGAATGGCCCCTAGCCAGCACAGAGGGGCCCCTGGGGAGGTGGAGAGGCCCCTGAGCATGTCAGCAGGGCGACAAAGCAGCCAGCACAGTCCCTTGCCATGTCACAAGGGCCCCTGAGCAGGTTGGAGGGCCCTTGGACAGACCCCAGAGGGCACCTGAGAAGATCAAAGGGCCCCTGTGCAGGTCAGAAGGGCCCCTGGCCATATCAAAAGGGCCCCCTAGGTGGGTCAGGATGGCCCCTGAACATGCCGAATGGGCGCCTAGTCAGCACGGAGAGGGCCCCAGGGCAGGTTGGAGGGCCCTCGGAGCATGTCGCATGGCGACAAAGCAGCCAGCGAAGTCCCTTGCCAGGTCGGAAGGGAACCTTACAGGCTGGAGGGTCCCTGGAGAGACCAGAGGGGCCCTGGAAAGTTAAAAATGCCCCTGTGAAGATCGGAGGGGCCCCTGACCAGACCGAAAGGGCACCTGGGCGGGTAGGAAGTGCCCCGGAACATGCCGAATTGGCCCCTAGCGAGCACGGAGGGGCCCCAGGGCAGGTAGGAGGGCCCCCTGAGCATGTCGGCAGGGCGACAAAGCAGCTAGCGCAGAACGACCAGAAGAGTCGCTGGGCAGATCGAAGGGGCTCCTGGGCAAGTCAGAGGGGCCCCTGGCTAGACCGAAACGGTCCCTGGGCCGGTCGGAAGTGCTCTTCAACATGCCGGATGAGTTCCTAGCCAGACTGGAGGGCCCTCTGGGCAGGTCAGAGGGGCCCCTGCGCATGTCGGCAGGGTGACAACGCACCCAGTTCAGTCCCTGGCCAGGTTGGAAGGACCTCTGAACAGGCCGAATGGACTCCCTGACACACAAGAGGGGCTTTTTGGAATGTCGGAGGAGTCCCTGGTCAGACCGGAAGGGCCCAAAGCACGTAGAGATCCCAGATGAAGATTAAATACAAAGATAACTTACTCCACAATACAAATATTAAAATAGGAGCTTTCGGGTATATTGTAACACCCTTCGTCAGCGATTAAGAGGCATTCGGTAACAGGTCATTGCTCGTTTTTAAGATGAGCAATGCCATGTTACCGAATGCCTCCTAATCGCTAACGAAGGGTGTTACAATATACCCGCAAGCTCCGATTTTAATTGGTATTGTAGAGTAAGCCCTCTTTGTATTTAATATATATCACATTATCACCCACTCCACATCATGTCTTTTCGCGGATCCCAGATGAGTCTTTGAACAGGTCAAAAGGGCGTTGAAAAGGTCGGAGGGGCCCCTAGACGATCTAAAGTGACCATGGGCCTTTCAACAGTAAGAATGCAGTTGTCCAGGGAATATAACTTTTTTTTTGCGCCGCGGAGCGGCGCAATTTACCTACAAATTCAAATATATGCAGGTTATATTTACAAAAAAAACGGGCCGTTTCTCGGCGCATTTATGTGTCATTTTGCTACTTTCCTATATAATTGGGCAAAATAGTTCATTTTAGTATTTTTTTACGCACTTTTAAACGCACAATAACATGTTTAGAGGTCCGCACCATAAGCTATGTGACGCATTGATGAGAATGCATATCTAGGGCAGAAGACTCAACATTTTCGCGCCGCTCCGCTCCGCAATTTGTTTAAGGGTTCCAGGTATTGAGCGTAAACAAAATATTCCAAGTGGTATAGCTGATTCCAAATTGGTGTCGCTGGTTCCAAAGTTGATATAGCAGCTTGCTAACTCCAGGTCCTAAAAGTTGGTATGACCCATGCCACACCTGTCATACTGCATTTGTCATCCTTGTAACGTGCTTTTTCATCCGTTTTGTTTTTACCTTCAACGCTTGGGAAGGGGCCCTTTCAGCGCTCGGGAAGGGGGTCCCTTCGAGGCGCCGCACCCCCTGGATGAAATCCTGGCTACGTGTCTGCCGTTGCAACGCGTCATTTCCCGAAAAGTTATTTCCACAAAAGCAAAGCCTCATTTTTTACAACCATTTGCGCCGAAATAGAGTGTAGATTGGATTCCAAATTGATACCATATGAAGTGTTCTTCCTACATGTAACAAAAACGTTTGTTCGAGCTTCAATTCCGACTGGCAGCTTGCTGGCCGCTATTTTCACGTCCAGTTAAACTTTTTTAAGCCCTTATTTGATGGCTAGATCCGTGCTTTCCCAAATTTTCCAGTTTTTCACTGTAGATAGCTGGATTTTGACTGCTGCAAAGTCAATTTTTTACGATAAATTGTTCACGTTTTTTAGGGGGGGGGGGGGGCAAAAGACATGTTGCCCCTCCCCCCCCCCCTTCCAGGCTTTTGCGTGGGGAGGGCATCAAGGGCGGATCCAGAATGGGTGGTTTGGGTCAGTTGGGGGGGGGGGGGGAATCCCAAAAAGTCTCACACAATTCTGAAAACTCATCGGATTTCATTTGCTTGTGCATCGATAACTGATTTAAAACAATCTTTCCTTAGTCAAAGTTGCTTATATTTTATATTATATCAGGAAGTGTGTCAAATTTGCGCCGATTTAAGTTTTTTTTGGGGGGGGGGGAATGGCCCCGTGCCTCCACCCCCCTCTGGATCCGCCCATGGGGGGCATGGCTGGTTGCCCCCCCCCCCCTCCCTGGATCCGCCAGCGCTTGGAACCTTAATTTTCGGCGATAACTTTTGAATGCATCAACTGGTATGAACACATTTCTCGCAATTGACGTTTCAGACCCTGCGCTACTTCTTATTATACAAGTTAGTTGGTGTCACACGCAAATTTAGGGCGCTTTCCATTCACTCGTAATGTTAAACACAATACGAGCTCGGATAGAGGCTAACGTCCGGTCACTCTGTAGTCCCGCCCTTGACTCCGCCCACCACTTGCAACCGACCGGTCACTGATCGGGCAGCGCCGGTACAAGGTCAGACATTTAATTTCGTTTCGTATTGAATTTTGATTGTGAACATTCCCTTGGTTAAGTTGCTTAATTATTATTTTAAAATCAGTGAATGTGTCAATTTGTGGCCGATTTCGGGCGGTTTGGGGGCATGACCTCTTTGCCCCCCTCGCCACCTGCTGGATCTGCCAGTGGCCTTAAACTAAGACAAGCTACTTGATAGGCTCATGAGCGCTCAAAATGTTCGACTGAAGTTTTATACGTTGCTATTTTCTGAAGTTATCTTTGCAAACTTATGACGGATCGTTTCGCGTAAAGCGTCTCCACCTTCCATAGTATATACGTCAGTGAATTACCTCGAATTTATGTGTTTGCAATGTAATTTGTTACAAACGTGAACAATCGGGGCAACGTAAAATGTTGAGGGCCCGAAGTTTCGTGTTGCCTCTTCTTCATTGTGTTGCTGCTGGGACCTTCAAGGAGCCTTGTGCGTGCAACTAAAATTGTTAACCCGCGCACCGACGGGGTCCGCATAAACTTCGAACCGACATGGGGGGGGGGGGGCGGATACCTGCCCTCTATGATTAAAAAAATGCAACATAGCGACAGATATAACAAACGTTAGATTGCTCGAAACAAGGTATTATGAAAGTACTAAGGTCATTTTTTAGGTCAGGTCATTATTGAGGATACCAGAGGTCAACAAAGGTAAAATTTGGCCATATATGGTATCCTTACCCAAGACAGTCTATATCTCGAAAACAAAAAGAGCAAGCGACGCGAGACAAAAAAACGTCCGATTTTTGTTTGCCACGCAGGCTCTATCAGAGTTCATCTCAGGTCAATAGTTAGCTCAGGGGAGGCCATCGAACTTGAAACATTCTAAAAATCGCGGATTTGTTTTTAGGGAATAACTTTTGAGATACGTATGGTGAAGTGATGCCGACAGTTTTCACCATTGTGTTTCTCCGTCGAGACGCATCGATTAGTATATCGTATGACCATGACCTAGTTGGGTAATATCCCCAAATTTACCTGATCTGTGCTCAGGTCAAGGTCAGTTCAAATTTTACATCAATCAACGCGTCTCGACGAGCCAAACACAATGTTGAGAACGCCATTATTCTACCTTGATTTGGCAAAGAGTTATTGAAGAAAAACCACGCGTGACCTCGGGGTCACCTGAGTTGACCTCGTAGAGGTCACAGAACAAAAATGTGACTTGGGTCCTTGCATACGGAACAATAATGGTGTATCTGGTGAAAACTGGTCAAAATTAAGCATTTACTGTGGATTTATACGTGTTTTCATTTTATCCATTTACTTATAATGATGAGGTCACGAAATCGACCTGACCTTAGGTCACCGATATTTAAAATGCAAGATAAACGAATTGTAGGTACTTATGGCCTAATTAAGTCCTGTGAGTTTGAAACCGCTCGGTCAATCACTGTGGATTTGGCACGACCACAAACTTAAAAAAAAAACTTGCTTGGAGGTGGGGTCACTTAACATGAACTGTTGACCTGACCTGAGATGACTCGAGATAACAAAATACACACAATGTGGATAATTGATGCCCGAATAGCTATGCTAAGTTTGGTGGCGCTGCACACAGCCGTTTTCCCAATATTTACGAGAACTTCAGGTGGGCGGATATCCCCCCCCCCCCACGTCGGTGCGCGCGTTAACACTTCACATAGTGCCAAAGGGAGTCAGTTGCCGCAAATTATTTTGTATCAGACTACGTACTTATCAGTCAATCTACGCATGGGGTCTGTTCAACATGGGTCTGTCGGACGTTTTTTTCTTCTTCTCAATCATTTAGGGCCCCCGCAAAATATAGAGGCCTAAATCCGCCGAGGAGATACCATTTCAGTTTTTTTTTGGGGGGGCCTTTGGCCGAGGGGGCCCCCTGGGGATGACGTGCCCCCCCTTGCTGAAGGTCTGGCTGCGCCCCTGCAGTGAGGGACCGCCCAGAGTCGTCACTGGATATATCTGGAAGCATTGGTCGCGCAACATATCGTGGGGCTTTTCCGACGTTTGACATATGTTTCGATGATTTATACTCTCGTGTATTGGCTGATACTGGAAATATTCGCACGGACTGGAAATTCATAAGTGTAACTTTACATAAGAATGAAGGTTAATAGCAGTTTTATTTCGAATAGGAGCGGCCGTGGTTCATCGGATAGTGGACTTCCCTGGTGACCGAAACGTCTGCATTCGACGAAAGGTTCGAGTACCTTTCGCTACCCAGTGCCAACACATATCGGTGCATACATCGTCTCCGAATGGGAAATGGTTATTGGTTAATCCGAATGGTTACTGGTTAGTTCTTCTGAGAAAAAGAAATATGGTCTTTCAAACAGACTACCACTAAAAACATATCGATACGAGCATGACAAACCACAATATTAGTAGAGTGTAGACGGTAGTCAGCTCTAATGCGCTAAATCAGCCTGTGTAGTGTGTACTGAGCACCTGCGCGCCAGCTGGTGCCGAGAACAGAACCTCAGGTACCACTCTCTCAACAGGTAGTGCTTTGGTGGAGCTCACTGCCCACCGGCAGTACATGGTGTGCCATACCCGGCACTAACATTCGAGATTTAGTTCAATCAGTTACCAATAGGTGGAAGCACCGTCGCAGTGTTTCACGAAAATAAAACCCACGAAATATTAACTATTTGGTTTTCAACTTAGGTAAATGATGTTAAATTTGATGAGATGTTCCTTACTCATCGCGTTCGAGAGTGTTATTCGTCCTTAATTGACAAAACCATTGTTTACGCTAATATAAGAACCAGCTTACATCTACGTTCAGTTGTAAGCGAAGCGTTATAGTAACCTTGAGCGAAACATTGCACGCAATCAGCCTGGCAAAGCGACCACGGTATCGAAGGGGAGGGCTCAAATTTAGTTGGTATGGTACTAAAAGTGTCTTCTCTCAGGAGGCAAAGAACATTTTTGATATCATCCTTACTTTTTAAGATATGTTTGGTATTGCGCCGCCGTTCACCCCAAATCAGTCGATTTCCCGAGATTTAACATTGGCAATAAACCAATAATTTTATCTTAAAATGTCTCAAGCTGCGTCGGCGGTGGTGTCAGGTATTTAGCAATAGTGTAGAATGTTAGAACATTGCATAATCTAACAGGATCCGGAGAACATATTTGTTACTCCTTACAGTTTTTGTGCTAGACTTCGAAATGTGCAGTTTTATACCGAAAACCCAATGGCAGCAGGCCCGGACGGGCGCTCCGCCGCCCGGCGCTAGTTCCGTGTATGACAACCATGTCCATCTGCAGACTGAAATCGCCGCCGGTCCAGCAGCATTCTGTAACATTTTGTACTATCGATTCACGATATTCTCCCGTTACATCAGTCTGTTGCCCACTATCGGGCATACATTTACGATGCGTAGGTATCCTTTACAAACAGACGAGTGTACGACTCGCTTACATGAGTCAACGGGGCACTTCGGTCAATTAAAACAGTCAGTCCCGTCGGCGTGGCCGCCCGGGTCGGCGGCGGTTCAGGAGTGCGCTTATTTCATGAATCATGAGCACCGAAGAAGCGACCAGGATCGTATGCCAGCAGGAACATAGCCTAGGGGGGGGGGGCCTCTTCATGGAGGCCAGGAGGCGTTCATGGAGGCTAGGGGGATATCCGCCCACCTGGAGGAGTTCGGCGCGCTGCGCGCGCCGAAAAGGGCTGACGAGACCGCGCAACGCGCGGTATCATGGGCTCTTTACCACGCGAAGCGTGGTCTTTATAGAGTTTAGAGCACTTCAGAGGCCCTTTAGGGCCAGCAGGGCCCTCTCTGAAAGAGAAGAGGACCCCTTGGACCCCTTGGACGGACGAGGGCTCTTTAGAAGGCTGGAGGGCCCCTGAAGGGCCATTTAGCCTTCTAAAGAGCCCACCAAGACCAGAAGGCTCCTGGAAAGTTCAAAGGGCCCCTGTGAAGACCGGAGGGGCCCCTGACCAGAACAAAAGGACCCCTGGGCGGGTAAGAAGGGCCCCTGAACGTGCCAAATTGGCCCCTAGCCATCACAGAGGGGCCCAGGGCAGATCGGAGGGCCCCTTGAGCATGTCGGCAGGGCGACAAAGCAGCCAGCGCAGTCCGACCAGAAGAGTCGCTGGACTGATCGGAGGGGCTCCTGGACAAGTCAGAGGGGCCCCTGGCTAGACCTGGGCCGGGTCGGAAGGGCCATTGAACATGCCGGATGAGTTCCTAGCCAGACTGGAGGGGCCCCTGGGCAGGTTGGAGGGGTGCCTGAGCATGTCGGCATGGCGACAAAGCAGTCAGTGCAGTCCCTTCTGGCCAGGTCAGAAGGACCTCTTTACAGGCCGAATGGGCCCCTTGACGCACAAGAGCGGCTTCTTGGAAGGTCAGAGGAGTCGGGGGCGGATCCAGGGGGTGGCTGCAGCGGTCGCGGCCACCCCCCGCCAAAAGGGCGCCCCACGGGCTGTCCGTCGCCGAGCGCCGCAAGGCGCCCGGCGATGGATTAAGGCATTCACATACAGCGAAAAGATGTACTATATTGGGTGTGTGCTGGTTGTGTTAATGTCTCCCGTTCGCTCCAGATGCGGCTTAACGAACATTGCTATCATGGCGCCCCTGGATTTTTGGAAGGCGCCCCTAAATTGGCCTGCGGCCACCCCTCCTAAAATATCCTGGATTCGTCCTTGAGAGGAGTCCCTGGTCAGACCGGAAGGACCAAAAACACGTACAAATCCCAGATGAAGGTTAAAATTACAAAGAGGACTTACTCCACAATACAAATATTAAAAGCAGAGCTTTCGGGTATATTGTAACACCTTTCGTCAGGGTGTTACACTATACCCGAAAGCTCCGATTTTAACTTTTCTTTTATAGTAAGCTCTGTTTGCATTTAATATACATCACCCACTCCACATCATGTCTTTTTACGGATCCCAGATGAGTCCCTGAACAGGTCGGAAGGGCGTTGAAAAGGTCGGAGGGACTCCTAGACGATCTGAAGGGACCCTGGATCTTTCAACAGTAAGAATGCAGTTGTCCAGGGAATACAACTCAAAATTTTCGCGCCGCTCCGCGGCTCAATTTAACTACAAATTCAATTAAATACGGGTTAGGAAAAAACAAATCGGCACGCTTCTCGGCGCATTTATGTTGCTACTTTTCTATATAATTGGGCAAAATAGTTCACTTTAGCACTTTTTTACCGCACTTTTAAACGCACAATAACATTTTTAGAGGTACGCACCATACGCAATGGGCACGTCGGCATGTTTTGGAGATAATTACCGGTCGTGTCGGCTAAATGTCACACAGCCCTACATTTAGTCCTCGTATTGCTTCCAAATCAATGCTGCCAGATCGAAAGAGAAAGCAAACAACTATAAACTTCACAAAGGAGAGAAACATTGCTTGACCGATATTCCCCGGTTTCGTCGTGTGATGTGATGAGGTGGTATTTGGTAGTCTATGTTCCATGAACCGAATAATTGATCAGAAGTTTGATTTGCACTGGATCACCGCGGATGAAACCTCTATGTGTCAGGTGCCTAATCTGAGGACAGAAATAAGAGAGGATCCAGAGCGGCAAAAAAGTTTGCGGGGCGAAATCTCAATAGTCTTGAGGTTAAAATAACTCATCGGATTTCGCTTCTTCGATGAACGGGAGATTTAAAAATAAACTTTCCTTCGTAAAAGCTGCTTAGATTTTCTTCTAAATTAGAAGATTTGTCAATTTTTGACCGATTTTAGGAGGTTTGGGGCATGACCACCTTTTAGCCCCCCTTGGGATCCGCCAGTGGCCAGAAAACATTGTGTGTGTGTGTATGGGGGGGGGGGGGCGAGAGCAGCTTTAGGGGCCGAACTCAACATTGGGGGGAGACGAGGTCCACCCCAAACGTATGTAAATCGACACCTATGGTACCACGGTGCCTATATTACATGTGTATTTAACTGCAGTGCCTTATCGCGGATACCAAATTTCCGCCCATTGGGATGCCATTCATACATGCGTGCATTCATACATGCGTGAAATCGGTCATAAAGTGCGTGCACCGTGAACAAGTTGGACCATGGCATCACAAGAGCAAATCAATTGCATCGAATTTGATTTTGGATTTTGATTGAATTTGGAAGATTTTGGATTTTGAATTTGAATTTGATCGAATTTTAATTTGATCGAATTTGAATTTGACGTCAATCGCATATTCGATAGGCATACTTAACTGTTAAAGGGACATTCCCACCTTTCTGAAACTTGTCAAATATACGCCGGTTGTAGTGAAAAATATGAAGTAAGTGGAAAAAGAAGACAAAAAGATGAGGTAAGTAAAATTTGGGGTGATGACGTCATTATTGAGCAATAGAGAACACATTTAAGCTGCCAAATGATATAGCACAACGTTTTCAGACACTTCTTGCGACTTGAATACAAGCAAGTATTTTCTTATCACGGGTTTCGAAAATAAGCGCTTTCGAAAAAAAAATGAAATGGAAATCACAACATAATTAATAAATATATTAATAGGAAAATAGGGACCTGTTGGTAAATGCAATAGCATGATCATATAAAATCAAAACAAACCAGACTCTCAAGGCTTATTTCTAAACAGGTACACACGGCAGTGACGACAGATGACTCCATCGGAATTTTACTGCCAAATAAGGGTAGGCCTTACCAAGGCCCAAATTTAAAACCAAACTGGAATTTCTCTAAGACCAGATAACTGTGTTTGTTTTCACTGGCGGATCCAGCCTCTCTCCGTGAGGGGGGGGGGGGGGGGGGGGGGGGGGAGGGGGTGGAGGTGGAGATTTTTGTGTGTGCAAAAAAGTACCCCCCCATTTTTTTCCTCCTCGGATTTGGCCCGATCACCTTATGTTGGTATTCGAGCTTAAGAAATTCATTTTTTTTTAATTCACAAAAATTTATTTTGTGGATTTTTTTTCTCTCCGAAAACAAATCAGTTTTGTTTTTGGTCAAAAACCCAAAATATTGAAAATCCGAGATCGCTATTTTGAAGAGAATGTCATTTCCTTTCTTTAACGTTTTTATTTGTAATTTGCTTCAAAACTCTATTTTCTACGATTTTTCAAACAATTATCGTATTTCACCCAAAATAACATGTGACGTCATTAAAACGTCATTATCTCCCACAATACTACATCAATTTCATTACAATTTAGTGAAAAGACGTAGAATTGATGCAGTATAACGTACTGAAAGTTTCACGTTGATATTTATTATCGTTTTCAAGTTATTGAGAAAATTCGGAAGGGGGCAAATTCTGCCCCCCCGGGGGCGCGGGTTCGGTGTCACTGGGGCTGCTTGAATTGCATCAGGTGCGCTGTTTTGTCTATCATTAAAAGAAAGGAATACATGCAAACTTCAAATTCAATCACTCGAGAAAAAACTAAAATTTTCATGAAGTTTTCTCCTAAGATCATTGTTTTTCACGTTCAGTGCAGGGAATGCGCGGGGCATACTTGTATTGAATCTCCCCATATTACTGTGTGTGTGTGTGTGTGTGTGTGTGTGTGTGTGTGTGTGTGTGTGTGTGTGTGTGTGTGTGTGTGTGTGTGTGTGTGTGTGTGTGTGTGTGTGTGTGTGTGTGTGTGTGTGTGTGTGTGTGTGTGTGTGTGTGTGTGTGTGTGTGTGTGTGTGTGTGTGTGTGTGTGTGTGTGTGTGTGTGTGTGTGTGTGTGTGTGTGTGTGTGTGTGTGTGTGTGTGTGTGTGTGTGTGTGTGTGTGTGTGTGTGTGTGTGTGTGTGTGTGTGTGTGTGTGTGTGTGTGTGTGTGTGTGTGTGTGTGTGTGTGTGTGTGTGTGTGTGTGTGTGTGTGTGTGTGTGTGTGTGTGTGTGTGTGTGTGTGTGTGTGTGTGTGTGTGTGTGTGTGTGTGTGTGTGTGTGTGTGTGTGTGTGTGTGTGTGTGTGTGTGTGTGTGTGTGTGTGTGTGTGTGTGTGTGTGTGTGTGTGTGTGTGTGTGTGTGTGTGTGTGTGTGTGTGTGTGTGTGTGTGTGTGTGTGTGTGTGTGTGTGTGTGTGTGTGTGTGTGTGTGTGTGTGTGTGTGTGTGTGTGTGTGTGTGTGTGTGTGTGTGTGTGTGTGTGTGTGTGTGTGTGTGTGTGTGTGTGTGTGTGTGTGTGTGTGTGTGTGTGTGTGTGTGTGTGTGTGTGTGTGTGTGTGTGTGTGTGTGTGTGTGTGTGTGTGTGTGTGTGTGTGTGTGTGTGTGTGTGTGTGTGTGTGTGTGTGTGTGTGTGTGTGTGTGTGTGTGTGTGTGTGTGTGTGTGTGTGTGTGTGTGTGTGTGTGTGTGTGTGTGTGTGTGTGTGTGTGTGTGTGTGTGTGTGTGTGTGTGTGTGTGTGTGTGTGTGTGTGTGTGTGTGTGTGTGTGTGTGTGTGTGTGTGTGTGTGTGTGTGTGTGTGTGTGTGTGTGTGTGTGTGTGTGTGTGTGTGTGCGTGCGTGCGTGCGTGCGTGCGTGCGTGCGTGCGTGCGTGCGTGCGTGCGTGCGTGCGTGCGTGCGTGCGTGCGTGCGTGCGTGCGTGCGTGCGTGCGTGCGTGCGTGCGTGCGTGCGTGCGTGCGTGCGTGCGTGCGTGCGTGCGTGCGTGCGTGCGTGCGTGCGTGCGTGCGTGCGTGCGTGCGTGCGTGCGTGCGTGCGTGCGTGCGTGCGTGCGTGCGTGCGTGCGTGCGTGCGTGCGTGCGTGCGTGCGTGCGTGCGTGCGTGCGTGCGTGCGTGCGTGCGTGCGTGCGTGCGTGCGTGCGTGCGTGCGTGCGTGCGTGCGTGCGTGCGTGCGTGCGTGCGTGCGTGCGTGCGTGCGTGCGTGCGTGCGTGCGTGCGTGCGTGCGTGCGTGCGTGCGTGCGTGCGTGCGTGCGTGCGTGCGTGCGTGCGTGCGTGCGTGCGTGCGTGCGTGCGTGCGTGCGTGCGTGCGTGCGTGCGTGCGTGCGTGCGTGCGTGCGTGCGTGCGTGCGTGCGTGCGTGCGTGCGTGCGTGCGTGCGTGCGTGCGTGCGTGCGTGCGTGCGTGCGTGCGTGCGTGCGTGCGTGCGTGCGTGCGTGCGTGCGTGCGTGCGTGCGTGCGTGCGTGCGTGCGTGCGTGCGTGCGTGCGTGCGTGCGTGCGTGCGTGCGTGCGTGCGTGCGTGCGTGCGTGCGTGCGTGCGTGCGTGCGTGCGTGCGTGCGTGCGTGCGTGCGTGCGTGCGTGCGTGCGTGCGTGCGTGCGTGCGTGCGTGCGTGCGTGCGTGCGTGCGTGCGTGCGTGCGTGCGTGCGTGCGTGCGTGCGTGCGTGCGTGCGTGCGTGCGTGCGTGCGTGCGTGCGTGCGTGCGTGCGTGCGTGCGTGCGTGCGTGCGTGCGTGCGTGCGTGCGTGCGTGCGTGCGTGCGTGCGTGCGTGCGTGCGTGCGTGCGTGCGTGCGTGCGTGCGTGCGTGCGTGCGTGCGTGCGTGCGTGCGTGCGTGCGTGCGTGCGTGCGTGCGTGCGTGCGTGCGTGCGTGCGTGCGTGCGTGCGTGCGTGCGTGCGTGCGTGCGTGCGTGCGTGCGTGCGTGCGTGCGTGCGTGCGTGCGTGCGTGCGTGCGTGCGTGCGTGCGTGCGTGCGTGCGTGCGTGCGTGCGTGCGTGCGTGCGTGCGTGCGTGCGTGCGTGCGTGCGTGCGTGCGTGCGTGCGTGCGTGCGTGCGTGCGTGCGTGCGTGCGTGCGTGCGTGCGTGCGTGCGTGCGTGCGTGCGTGCGTGCGTGCGTGCGTGCGTGCGTGCGTGCGTGCGTGCGTGCGTGCGTGCGTGCGTGCGTGCGTGCGTGCGTGCGTGCGTGCGTGCGTGCGTGCGTGCGTGCGTGCGTGCGTGCGTGCGTGCGTGCGTGCGTGCGTGCGTGCGTGCGTGCGTGCGTGCGTGCGTGCGTGCGTGCGTGCGTGCGTGCGTGCGTGCGTGCGTGCGTGCGTGCGTGCGTGCGTGCGTGCGTGCGTGCGTGCGTGCGTGCGTGCGTGCGTGCGTGCGTGCGTGCGTGCGTGCGTGCGTGCGTGCGTGCGTGCGTGCGTGCGTGCGTGCGTGCGTGCGTGCGTGCGTGCGTGCGTGCGTGCGTGCGTGCGTGCGTGCGTGCGTGCGTGCGTGCGTGCGTGCGTGCGTGCGTGCGTGCGTGCGTGCGTGCGTGCGTGCGTGCGTGCGTGCGTGCGTGCGTGCGTGCGTGCGTGCGTGCGTGCGTGCGTGCGTGCGTGCGTGCGTGCGTGCGTGCGTGCGTGCGTGCGTGCGTGCGTGCGTGCGTGCGTGCGTGCGTGCGTGCGTGCGTGCGTGCGTGCGTGCGTGCGTGCGTGCGTGCGTGCGTGCGTGCGTGCGTGCGTGCGTGCGTGCGTGCGTGCGTGCGTGCGTGCGTGCGTGCGTGCGTGCGTGCGTGCGTGCGTGCGTGCGTGCGTGCGTGCGTGCGTGCGTGCGTGCGTGCGTGCGTGCGTGCGTGCGTGCGTGCGTGCGTGCGTGCGTGCGTGCGTGCGTGCGTGCGTGCGTGCGTGCGTGCGTGCGTGCGTGCGTGCGTGCGTGCGTGCGTGCGTGCGTGCGTGCGTGCGTGCGTGCGTGCGTGCGTGCGTGCGTGCGTGCGTGCGTGCGTGCGTGCGTGCGTGCGTGCGTGCGTGCGTGCGTGCGTGCGTGCGTGCGTGCGTGCGTGCGTGCGTGCGTGCGTGCGTGCGTGCGTGCGTGCGTGCGTGCGTGCGTGCGTGCGTGCGTGCGTGCGTGCGTGCGTGCGTGCGTGCGTGCGTGCGTGCGTGCGTGCGTGCGTGCGTGCGTGCGTGCGTGCGTGCGTGCGTGCGTGCGTGCGTGCGTGCGTGCGTGCGTGCGTGCGTGCGTGCGTGCGTGCGTGCGTGCGTGCGTGCGTGCGTGCGTGCGTGCGTGCGTGCGTGCGTGCGTGCGTGCGTGCGTGCGTGCGTGCGTGCGTGCGTGCGTGCGTGCGTGCGTGCGTGCGTGCGTGCGTGCGTGCGTGCGTGCGTGCGTGCGTGCGTGCGTGCGTGCGTGCGTGCGTGCGTGCGTGCGTGCGTGCGTGCGTGCGTGCGTGCGTGCGTGCGTGCGTGCGTGCGTGCGTGCGTGCGTGCGTGCGTGCGTGCGTGCGTGCGTGCGTGCGTGCGTGCGTGCGTGCGTGCGTGCGTGCGTGCGTGCGTGCGTGCGTGCGTGCGTGCGTGCGTGCGTGCGTGCGTGCGTGCGTGCGTGCGTGCGTGCGTGCGTGCGTGCGTGCGTGCGTGCGTGTGTGTGTGTGTGTGTGTGTGTGTGTGTGTGTGTGTGTGTGTGTGTGTGTGTGTGTGTGTGTGTGTGTGTGGGGGGGGGGGGGGGGGGGGCATTTTCCCCTGCCCCCTGGATCCACCAGTGTTTGTTTTAACCCGTGAGTTACTGGGGGGGGGGGCTATTTTTTGTCCCCCCCCTCCCGTTATTTTGCAATAACTCCTAAACAAACACCCGTTTCGTCACCAAACTTGCAGTAACTTCTCTCACATCAATTCTACACATGTTCGCAAAAGGGAAAATATATGGCTATGATAGGTCAACCGGGAATGACGTCAGAGTGACGTCATGTTCTTCGGTTTTTGTTGCAAAATAATGGTTTGCGGAAAACGCTGTCAAAGGTACGATATTTGAGATAAACTAAATTGCATTAAATCAAATTATTGACAATAGACCGGGATATTAAACTGCTATCTCGGATTTGTGATTTTTTTATTACAATTTTTGAGAAATCCAGACATTTTTCCAGACATTTTTTTTTAAACAAAATTTTCAAGAACAAATCAGAATTATAAAAAAAACAGAATATGTGTGGTCGAGACGTATGCGGTGAATATGTGTACCAAATTTAAAGTCGATATCCTTAAAAATGACCGAGTTATGATCTTTAAATGACAAAAATCGACCACTTCTCACAGCATTACTATGACAAAAAACGCATTTCCATTTTTGCTTTTTACTTCTATTTATATGGAACAAACAATGTTCTAAGGTAATTTTTCGCGTTCTAGACGAAAAACAAACCCATAAACATGTGTTACAACGCCTAATGACCGTAATCTGCAGTTTGACCTCGTGACCTCGGATGACCTTGACCTGACCCAAGGTCATAAACAGCTTAGAAAGGTACTTAGAAGTGTCAGACACATGAATCATACCGATTTATCAACGGCTTATGCGTTTAATATCGCAATTTTGCGCGACAATTCCATCCATAGAGACCTTTTGACACGGTCAAACATTTTGTACTTGACCTGACCTGTGACGTCATCAGTGACCCCGAGGTCAACAATATTATGTTTCCCTCGATAAATTTCCCAGGGCTATCGAATGCCGTTTGAATTTTTACATTCGGTCCAGTAGTTCTGGAGATCAGAGGGGGGGGGGGGGGGGGGGGGCAAAAAATAGCCCCCCCCCCCCCCAGTAAGTCGCGTTATGAAATATACCCCAGTAACTCGCGGGTTAAATGCTACCATTCTAAATTTCACTACATGGCCACTAACTTGGCTATCTCAACTCAAAACTTATGTTAAGGTGAGAATGTCCCTTTACATCTCACAATTGTTCGATACGTTTACTGTTCAAACCATCCTCGAAAGCAGATTGTTGTGTATATTTGGTCGGATTCGTATTGGTACTTGGTTATAGAGTCGTAGTCGTAACGGTTTCTATTGCACAAACAAGAATGTATAAGTTCCTAAACATTAGTTTTCTTTAATTTAACTCTAGGGCTATAAATGTTGCACGTAGTGTAACTAAGTACACCATTCATGGACCTGTCGGGTAGCCATTTGTGTAGCAAAATATGCTATGTGACTTGTTCGTCGTCCAGTCACGTCAGGGTGCTTACAGTGAGTAATGAGACACCACACATCATAAGCCTAGATCATATGTACCCACCGTACGAGGCATCCAGCTAGCTGTTCATTTGAGCGTTTTCGTAATTGTGGCAATGTCGATCAGCCTTATGGTATAAATAAGGCCTTTTGAAAAACTCGATATGGTGCTAATAGGATGCTTTGATACTTTCAAACCATCATTGCCACGGCTCATCGTAGGCAACGATAAAAACCGACTCAGTACCAGACCTTGTGTCACTCCTTTAGAAAACGACAGCCACGCTCATCGATAACGCGCGTCTGAGTATTGCGCCACACCGAGACAGCACGCGCGCCGCACGCGCCGCACCGGCGCCACAAAAGCCGCATTGTCGGCCGGCCGCGTTGGGAGTGTCTCCCGGCCGGTGGCGAGGTCGGCGCAGCGGAGACGGAGGCGGCGCGATGCCTCGCCCGTGCGCAGCAGAATGCCTTTTAATTGGAGCTGAAGCCCCGTGATGGACGAGGTAGCGATGCGCTCCGGACTGAATGGATGAGGCCCGATCGTCATGTTGGTTCAGTTTTTATCGCCGGTGAATAGGAACGCGCAGATCCGCCGTGTCAATCGCCAAACGACGGCTGGCCAGCGGGGGTCGAGAGGGTGGGGTAACATTGGGATAACGACCAGGGGGACGGCAGTGGATTTTGCGATTTTGTGTTGTATTGTCAATGTTTTAATCGAGTGGATATGTCACTTCCTCCCTCAAAGCGTTAGCATTTCTAAACAATCAGTTCTTGAATAGACTGATGAGTCTGACAATATAGTTTGTTTAGCTATGCGTGATACCTATTCGTTTAACTTTAGACCAATCGGCTTACACCGATTCCCATAGACTATATCTTGTAAGACTTCCATTTTTTTGCGACCGCAATTCGCGTCTGTTCCAGTGCTCCAGAACCGATGTTCGATGCCGGTGCCGGTACTAGTTAGCCTAAGGAACGAGTTGTATTTTTATTTTAGTAATAACAATTGTAGAGTATATTTTTCACTGTGACTCACTCACCCATTATGAGTGGCACGGCACTTCAGTGTCTGATATATGTTGGTTGGTGTTTCATGTCATGTTTCATGTTTGCCATGCTTCATGCCATGAGCATGGCATAATCATCGATGAAAGACAATTCCAGTAATCAGTTCAGACTTCAGACCCATATACAGGCCCACCAATCCTCTGGATTGGTGGGCCTGTATATGGGTCTGAAGTCTGAACTAATTACTGGAATTGTCTTTCCTCGATGACTATGCCATGCTCATGGCATGAAACATGGCAAACATGAAACATGACATGACATCCTACAGTTTATGGTGATGTTTATTGGTTACATCCTCGAGCTTTCACTGGCGGACCCAGGAGGGGGGGGGGGGGGGCAACCAGGCCATGCCCCCCACCCCAACAGCCTCGAAGGGGGGCCAACATGTCTTTTGGCCCCCTCCCCAAACGTTAACAATTTAATGTAAAAATCGACTTTGCAGCAATCAAAATCCAGCTATCCACAGTAAAAAACAGGACAATTTTGGAAAACATGGCTCTTACCATCAAATCTGGGCTTAACTCAACTGAACGAGAAAATAGCGGCCAGCAAGCTGCCAGTCGGAACTGAAGCTGGAACAAACGTTTTTGTGTATAAGTAGGAAGAACGCTTCATATGGCATCAATTTCAAATCCAATCTACACTCTATTTCGGCGCAAATGGTTGTCAAAAATGACGCGTTGCTTTTGTGGAAATAACTTTTCGGGACGCGTGACAGCGGCATTGGCGGATCCAGGACGAGTGGTTTGAGGGGGAAAAATTCAAAAAAGTCTCACACATTTCTGAAAACTCATCGAATTTCGCTTGTTTATGCATTGCTAGCTGATTTAAAGCTAACTTTCCTTAGTACAAGTTGCTTAGATTGCCTTCTATATCAGGAAATGTGTCAATTTTGCGCCGATTTCAGGCGGTGGGGGGGGGGGGGGGATTTCCCATTTTGCCCAACCGTAGATCCGCCACTGGACAGCGGTGTGTACAAAATTAATGTGTGATTCTCACGAAGGTCCCAATGCAGTTGCTGGCACTAGGCTCAACTAATAATGTTTTTGACACGTCAATATTTTGATCCAGCCCAATATAAATGGTATTGGGAAAATGACCGATTTACACACGGCAATTATGAAGCACTGGATAACAGTGATGGGATGAATGGCACATGAATCTGTGCATTGTGCATTGTTGATTGTGGCAATAGTTTCAGCCACCTAGATGTTCAATAATTCTCTTGGAAGTTGATACAATATTTCTTTATAAGTGCATCAATTTGTGTATCCCTTGGCTCACCTGAATCCATTTGTTTTAAACTCAAATTAAAATAATGGTATCAAAATATTGATGCAGTAACAGCATGGGTGAATATTTTTGTTTAAATAAATACTTTTTCATAGAAATTTCATGTAACTACATTACAATTTGTTTTTTACTTACAAAATATAAACTTGCAAATTTAAAAAGGTTATCCTAAGAAAATGACAAACATATTTCATGTAATTTGTCGCCACGTGATGGCGTCTCAATCTTTCCCGAAAAACAAAAACAAAAGTTACGTAAACAGTTTGAGTTGTGACCGAGGTGGATGGAGTAAACAGTTGTGTATCAGATGGTGTGATTATTTTTGGAGACTGGCCATTTTCCATGGGGACTAGGTGTTTTTAGTGAAATGTTGTCAATAATTGTGTCCATTTTTGTTACCCTTAAAGGAATATTGCCAACTCCGGAGGATTTCTAAAAAGTAACTTAAGTGAATGGTGGGGATCAAGAATCGTGTATGCTCAAGCTCAAACTTGCTCCTGCAGCACCTAAAGCAGGGTATCGGCATTTTTTATTTATGATTTCTGACTCCAAAACGTTGGTCCCAGCTGTGCTCAATACATACTAGATTCATGATGGCCGCTCTCATCCAGTTTGGCTGTGAAATTGGAGCCCGCCCAAAGCCGAAGCGTCCGAATTCGCCGAAACTTGACCTTGAAAAGTCTATGTATTATAAGGTATTGGTCACAATTCTCCTACGGCCCCAAAGTCGAGCCATAGCCATTCTTGCTGTTTTATTCATGTTTTATTATGAAAGAGGCTATGGTTGCTGAAAATATAATTAACTGTATACGCATTTCAATTTTAAAGTGCACTGACGGAATGGTGATGTTGAGTTTGCAATATTCAAAACCAAATCATAGTCCGCAAAGAAGTGATTCTAAATAGTGATGAGGCGTCTCCAATTTTACGAATGTGTGCCAATCATGAGTGGTGCAAATGTATTTTTTTAAAATCTAATGGGGAGTTTCGGGAACCAAATTTTGCCGGTGAAATCGGACACGCGTAATCTACCGATGCACACCAAAAACTCCATATTGGCCTGCGAGGTGGCAATATCCCGTTAAGTACAATGCCTATGGGCTATGACAACCTCCGCCCACTTTGCATACAAAAATTGGCGCGTCAATAAATTGTTTTTTGGACCTAGTGCCAGCAACTGAATGGCAATTGTGCAATCAAAATAAAACAAACTATAGGTAGGTACCTAGGTGAGATAGGTACTTCTAGCCGGAGGTGTCGCTACCTTCTAAAAAGTGGGCTCCACTGCCAGAGGGCGCCATACCCAGGGGGGGGGGGGGGGGGGGGGGGGGGCGCCCCGGCCTAGAGGGGCGCTCCGACGAATTTATTTATAAATATCGAATATACATGTCCACATTACACAGCGGGCAATGCGATTTTTTTATATTGATTTTCAATCGAAAAAATACAGTTTGACAACTGCATATACCCGCACAGCGGCACGCTCATGCAAGGACAGCGCATTGCACATCAACATGGGACGTATTCCTGACTGATGAACAACTAGTTTAACGGATCATATCGACTTCCACTCGATGCGTTTCACTCCACATATTCTCAGCATTGAATCAAGTACATTTGGTATACATCAGATGAGTATCAATGTAATGTCTGCAAACCTCTGTAAGTAAACGTGAGCTCTGGACTGAAAGTTAGCAAACATAAGAAACGCTGTTTCATAAATCTCCACTCGAATCTTAAACAATTTAAAAAACACGTTGGCAGGCCAGCCATAGCCTCACTGCCGTTCTGTGTAAGCCCGAGGCCAGAGGCTGAGTCAGCCATGGATGCGGTTGTGAGGGGGGAGGACACGGCTGTTGGGGTCGTCATCTCCAGTCCAAAATAAACCTAAGTTCCGATCCAAAGAGGTACACCGATCTAAGCGCCGGCACTCACGACTCGGGGGGGGGGGGGGGGGGGGACACCTGCACTCACAGCCCCCCTCCCCCGAGAGGCATGCAGGGGCGCCGACTGCGCAGTCACAACGCATTATGCCGCCCTCGGAAGGCATCATGCCGCCCTCGAAAGACACCTTGCCGCCTTCAAAAGGCACCTTTCTCGCCCTCACAGCACATTATGCCACCCTCGGAAAGTATCATGGCGCCCTCGGAAGACATATTGCCGCCCTCGGAAGGCATCTTGCCGCCATCTGAAAGCACTTTGACGCACTCAGAGCGCATTATGCTGCCCTTGGAAGGGATCATGCCGCCTTCGGGAGACATCTTGCCGCCCTCGGAAGGCATTTTCCGCCCTCAGAGCGCATTATGCCGCCCTCAGAAGACGTCTTGCCGCCTTCAGAAGGCATTCTGGCCCTCATAGTGCATTATGCCGCCCTTGGAATATACCATGCTGCCCTCGGAAGATATTTGCCGCCCTTGGAAGATATTTGCCGCCCTCGGAAGGCAATTTGCCGCCCTCAGACGCATTATACCACCCTTGGAAGGCATCATGCCGCCCTCGGAAGACATATTGCCGCCCTGGGAAAGCCATTTGCCGCCCACAGAGCGTATTATCCCGCCCTTGGTAGGCATCATGCCGCCCTCGGAAGGAATTTTTCCGCCCTCGGAAGACACTCTGCTGCCCTCAGAGCGTATTATGCCGCCCTTATACGACATCATGCCGCCCTCGAAGACATCTTGCCGCCCTCGGAAGGCATCTCGCCGCCATCGGACCTGTAATCAAGGGGCGACACATTTTGGGAGAGGGACGCACAGTGACGTGCGAAGAAATTCACAAAGGACCAGGTCATTGCCTTGAGGGGCGCCACACGATTGACAGGGGCGCCACCAATATTGGCGAACATTTTGCAAGGGGCGCCTCTCCTTCCGCACGTGCTCGTCGTGCCTTTAACATTTTGTGGGGCGCCGTCACTGACCGGAGGGGCGCAGTCACTGGCTGGAGGGGGCGCCGACACGGGCCGGAGAGGGGCAGTCACTAGTCGGAGGGGCGCCGTCACCCGCCAGAGTGGCGCCGTCACTAGCTGGGCGTGGTCACTAGCCGGAGGGCGCCGTCACTGGCCGAAGGGGCGCCTTCACTGGCAGGAGGGGCGCCGTCACTGGTCGGAGGGGCGCTGTCGCTGGCCGGAAGGGCGCTGTCACGGGCCGGAGAGGCGCCGTCTGTGGCAGGGGCGCCCTCACTGGTAGGGGGCGCCGTCACTGGCCGCAAGAGCGGCCGGAGTGGCGCCGTCACTAATCGGAGGGGCGCCACCTTTGCATGGGTGCTTCGGGTCCAAAGGACCAGGTCATGCCCTGAATGGCCGTATACTCGGTACGCCACTGGAGGCGCATATGAGCTTGGGCCCTCACTGGCATAGGGGCGCACACACATGCTGGCGGGACATTTTTTCCCCCTTGGTTTTATTTTTGGGAGTTTTATTTTTTAGAGGGCGCTCCCTCAAACCAAAACAGACCCACTTTTTGAGGGGGCGCCTTCGGCGCCCGCTCAAAAGTGTGTGTGTGTGTGTGTGTGGGGTGGGGGGTGGGGTGGGGTGGGGTGGTGGGTGGGTGGGGGTCCGGGGCACCCGGACCCCCCCGGCAGCGACACCCCTGCTTCTAGCTCAAACCTTATCAGAATTATCTGCCCCTTCCCGGATTTTCTCAATAACCTAAAAACTATGATAGATATCATCGTGAAACTTTCCGTAACTTATGCTGCATCAAGTTCAAGTCTTCTCACCAACTCTCAATGCAATTGATGTAGTATGTTCGAGATAAGGACGTTTTAATGACGTCATGTCATGCCATTTTTGATGGAAAAATGATAAATGTTTGGAAAATCGTAGAAAACATAATTTGAAACAAATTGCAAATAAAAACGTCAAAAGAAAGGAAATTACATTTTCTTCAAGTAAACTATCTCGGATTTTCGAAATTTTGGGTTTTTGAACCCCAAAAATGAGAAGAAGAAAAATGCATATTTGTGAATGTGAAAAGTGAATTTCTTAAGCTCGAATACCAAAATAAGGTGACCGGCCCAAATCAGCAGAGAAAAAAATGGGGTACCTTTTTGCCACAAAAAGTTGGCCCCCCAAAACCGACGGCTGGATCCGCCAGTGCGAGCTTTTCATGTAGGCACGCGGTCAAAATACTTGTCAAAATCCATTGCATATGGTACTAGCAATTGGATCGCATTTAAAAAAGGTTTAGACAATAGCAATGAACAATTTACAAATTGAAACCATTCCATTCCACGCTTGTTCTTAACCTGCCCATCTCTTCCCTCGCACACAGTGCACTTTCTCAACACCCCCTGTCTCCCAGTGGAGCCCCTCAGGCCTCAGAGACCCGTCTTCAGTCTCAGCAGCGATGACAGCCTGATCATAGTCTCCTCCAGCGGGCTCAATGACGCCAGCCTGATCATAGTCTCCTCCAGCGGGCTCAATGACAGCCACAATACCCTCCCGCCCAGATCAATATGGCGCAATCAGGTGTGCCTATAGTGCCGACCGCCCCGACTAACCCCATAGACACAGCCCGCCCCATTTGCGCCGCGCCCCGGACCTACATCGATGTCACCCGCACAAAGCGCCTCTCTTGTATAATTAATAAGGCTCATTTTGTCTCGTAAACTCGCCATAAAACGATCCATCTTGTCGGAGACAATGGTGACGAAGGGCGGCGGTGTTGCATTGTCTGTCTGCCTAATGCAGTGGAGTGGGACAAAGGTAAACCAAACATACGCGGAATGATAAACAGGCGGAGCCGTGCGGTGCGCGAGACACAGCCGGGTGGAGCCCATTCTTTGCCGCTCACTACCTAGGTGCGAACCACCATCAATTATTGACAAAATCAATAGACGCCTTCGTGGCACGCAATGGAAGGGATTTCTGGAATTTAACTGCGGCGTTCACCTCACACAGTCACCGTGTCTCGGCGTCATCTGGACCCCAAAACCACAGCGTCACTGCATTCCAGCGTCATTGGAGGCGCCTCGGAGGAACCACGGGAACCACGTGCCTTCAGCGGGGCTGGGAAGGTCCAGCAGGTGACACTGCAGTGCTCGCACCAGTGTTTGACAATCGGGAGTGCCGGCCATGTAAGGGCTTGCATAGATGCGGCGCACGTGCCATCGGCCGCTCCCCGGGCCCGGCAGGGGCGCGGCGCGGTGTTGACTCAGCATGGAACAGGTGTGAGGAGACGGGCGTCCAGGACGACCGGAAGACTCCGTGATGCAGTGTTCAGTGGGATGGCGTACTGGTCAGCTGGTTTGGGTTCTGTACTATCGGTCTAAGGCGGGCACTGGATAAACACGTCTGCCCAGATACAACATAATATGTCTTACTGAGATTGCTTGCATGGTGTGAAGCACATTTTTTTAAAATAACTTTTCCATTTCATTGGCAACACATATTTCAACGTAAATTTGTAGTGCATTTGTAGGTTTAAGCCAACTAATTTTATTACATATTTTGTTCAAGTTAATCGTGAGACACAAAACAATTAATTAATTGTATAGTTGGGTCATGGGTGCACTGAGTCGCATTAGCCGTCACTCAAAAACGATACCTTGCATTGTTAATCGTCCATTGTTTCCCTCTTCATTAGACAGTGAAGCCATTATGATCAAAACATAGATTTAACATCAAAGTAACATTTCATTTGAGTCAGTGGGCGGCGGAAGGAGGGGGGGGGGGGGGAGGGTGGAGGGGGCAGCTGCCCCCCTCCCCACTCAAGAAGTTAGGGGGGGGGGGGCAAAGATAAGATTTCCCCCATAAACTTGTAAGATGGGCCATCCAAGAAGTTGACCGAGTGCCCCGAAGTGCCCCGAGCCAGCCTTAGGGGCCCTCTAAGGCCGACAGAGGGCCCTGAATCGGATTGAGAGGGCCCTCGGTACGCCTGAGGGGCCCTCTGAAGGTCTGATAATTCAACATGGGCCTGTCCGACGTTTTTTTGCGACAATTTAGAGGCCCTGCACAATATAGTGGCCTAAATCCGAGGAAATACCATTTCGCGCTTTGGGGGGGGGGGGGGAGGGGGGGGGGGGGGGGGGGGCTTTGGCCGAGGGGACCCCCTGGGTTTCTTTGCCCCTTCATCCGAAAGTACCTTCCACCGCCACTGATTTGAGTGGATTAGTAGTTTATTTCTGGCCAGGGCCGTATTTAGCTTAATAGCATAATGTAAAGCGCCAAGAGTAACAACATTGCATAGTTCAGGCACAATTTGTGTCGAAACGGCCAGCAACACCCATTTTCGTAAATCAGAGCGCATCACATCCGATTGATTAAGCAGCATTCAGTAATCCTCCCCTTCACCAAACTTTCGTGGGCAACTGAGCTCGACCTACCGTCGTCTCCGTTCGAGGGTAAACAATCCCCTTTCCCGCGGAGGACGCGTCCCTCCCAGTCTGATCTGCCCGCGTCGTCGGATCGGCGACGGTGACGTCTTTATCCCCTGCGGCGCGCCACACCGTCCGCCCGAGCTGCTTATGGCCGCTCTCCAGCCACGCTAACCACATTATTCCAGTAGCTCAGAACCTCCATTTCACGCCGCCGACAAAGATTTCTATGGTCCGGCTTTTCAGAGCAATCTGATCAAAGGGTGGAGAGATTCAATCAAAGCCGGCGCATTGTTGCCACACAAAACACATGAAGATCATATTGGCGCAGTCGTGTTGACACGCCTGCGGCTATTTTTATATGAGGCGGTGCTGTCAGCGCAGAAGGGGACGCGCTGCTTTCGTATGCGGCGCGCCGCGTTGCGCTCAAAGAGTCGCGGCCACCAAATCGGCAACAGGGACAGAAAGAGTTTGCGCTTCGCCGCAGCCCCCCCCCCCCCCGCAGCCATGAACATTGAACCGGTCGATTGTGGCCCAGCTGAGACGCAATTATGAAGACAGCTGTGTCAGAACCGCTGATTCTGACGACAGCCTGCCAGCGCAATGGCGAATGCTGGCTTTTACGTTTATTATCAAATGTCAAAATTGTCATCCAATTTGAAATATTTATGCATGTTTTGTGCCTTTTCATTTTCGGAATCAGGCAAATTTAATTAACAACTATATTACCTAATGAAGTGAAAAATGAAACTACACTACTTATCAATGATTAATAATATGTAACTATTATATTCACAATGCGTAAATTATTATATTAATGTATATCAATCATAATCAAAGATTAAATGATTATTGAAAACTTGTAATTATTATTATTAATTTAATCAATTATTAATTATTAGAAGTGGATATTATTCTGCCATTCCATGCTTATACACGCGGACAAAAGATACGTTTTGTTCTACATCCTAAAAAAAATATAATTGGATTACAAATTATTGTATTATGAAGTAGAAATGATGTAAATAATATAAAGTACATATTAAAGTTAAAATTGATTAATTAAATTATGCGAATTGATGAGCAAATGGGGTAGCTTTAAACACTTGCTGTGACAATATATTTACAATCGGTATTATTTGTAGGTAATGGAAACGTATATACTCTGCTAAAAAAAAGTCGGGAGCTGGAAAATACATAAGGAAACATATTTTTGATACATTTTCCTACATTTGGATAGTTAATTAATTATTTTAATCTGTATTCAGTAATACGTTGCAGCTGATAGTTCACGACTTTCTGTTAAATAATTGTTCCAGTTATCAATACTGATTGAGCAAGTCGCCAAAAAGAGTTTTAGCTGTTGATTGTTATCCAAAAATGTTATTTGGTCCTGGAACTGCAAGCATGTGCATTGTGCATTCATGTGCTATCCCGATCGAGGCAGCGGAATTGTTATTGTACGTAAGCGCATCACTATAAATACAGCAATCCCGTCAGCTGAGTTTTTTCATTCGATTTCTGTATGCAAACGACATCCTGTCAGCTCAACTTTTGCCAGAAACCCGCGCTATTCGCCGTCCAATTTCCCTTTCCTGGGCGCCGACTTCTCACGCCTTGGCTCTGGCAGCGTACATCTAAGCAAACATCTCGAACTCCGACCTAAGATTTACCGTCAACAGATAGCCCTGATAGCCTGCCATTTGTCTACTTTGGATATTCATCTCACACAATGGCGCGGCACCGCCACCGACCCAAGAGCGAGTCAAGCAAAATAATCGGACTGTTTGTATTCTGACGTTGTTATCTTTCTGGGAGTTTTCGTTTTTCTTGCCGGCTTTGGGCGCGATGGTGTGCCAACAATAACATGGCTGATGATCTCGGTCCTCTTACGCCATCCGCGGTCCGCCCAGGTCGGGCCTAAGTCAACCAGACGACACAGCCGCACAGCTTTTGAGCCGGCTCAAGGGTCGGATGCCATGGGCGGTCCGGAATTTTCCCATGATGCAACGGCCGCCGAGAGAATGTTTTGCTCGAGCGACCTCCCCAACACTTATCTTGTCGTTCTGTCCACCTGGGAGTGAGGGCGCAGCTGACGAGGAGAGGAACCCTGGTGCTCTTCGGAAGGGGAGAACGTCCCGGAAGTATTGTGAACGGCCGGATCTTTACCACCGACGTGAAACCATCGGCTCGGGCCCGGCCGGAACGGACGCCCCGTCGGAGCAGACGGCGGGACCCCGCGACCCGGCCTGGTGCCCCCGCTGGCGCGCTCTCACCCTCGGCCAATAGGCGGCCATCAATACTGGCTTTTTGCCCAGATCAAAACAGACGGCAGGCCGATGGCTTTCTGATGCAGATGCCATCCTGTCTCGGCCCGGCGGACGGCGGTCGGCGCGATGTTTTAACGACGCTGACGAATGCGCCGGAAGCTGACGAATGCGCCGGAAGCGCGGCGCGATGCGCCGCCGGGCGCGCCGGAAGCGCCGCTACAAATGAGAATGGCGCGCGAATTCTGGAAAAAACGCCGGATCATTTGTCGCAAAAAATCTGCGCGCAGACTGGAGGAGAGGAGGACTGGAGGAGGAGAGCGCAGCCATTCGGGTGATCGATCATGCTGATGGATTCCATTATCACGCTGAGTGGGCAGGGCACGAACGCATCAGGGAAACTGCTGCCGGTAGCAGTGTTGAGGGATCCCGGCCGGTAAGGGTCGACGGAGAATATGCACACAGAGCAGCACACCACACATTGTAGGGTGAGTTTTGTGGATACGCGCACCGGAAATAACATGCTTGAAGGTTTTTATATTGTTTGGTTTCAAATAACGTGTTAACTGTGCGTGGCTCCTTTCAATTAGTTTTAAGCATCATATAGATGCAACTTTCCATGCATTGCTAATAGACGGATAATGAGGTGATATCTGAGCATGAAGGGAGAACAATTGTAGCATATATTGATAGGAGCTGTTTCTAAGCCAACAGGTGGTAATTGAATAATGACAGGATAATATGCTGTAAATGGTAACAGCAAAAACTAATCCGCGAGAGAAATCTAGTGGTACAATACATCCGTTGAATCCAGTTTAAAAGGGAATATGTCATCTTGAAAGTTGTTTTTGAAATTCAACCATACGGTGCATCTTGAGCTCAAAACTACGAATATGACTTCGTTTGGACAACTGATGGATATATGTGGAGAAAGGACGTAAGTTTTCTCTTTGCATTTCACGAGAAATCGTACCACAGCAGCTGGCGTTCTGGCTCCGCCTGACGCCAAGTACAGTCTCTGACAAGGGGCCGCCGCGCCGCCCGGGCGCCTGAGCGGATTTTTAACGAGGCGTCGTGATCAGAGACTACGTGCCAGAGAGTGTACCTGCCTCCGGCGGCGAGCGTTCATGTCCCGATCATGGCCCGGAACAGCGGACATGAAACCGGGCCCACTAGTCCTGTGTCGAAATCACTTAAGCTAGGGAGGTAATTCTTTCACCACAACCCATTTTTAGATCTGCTCTACAAATCTGCTATCTCGGTCCAAAACCCCATGTTAAATGGTGAACTATTCCCTTTAAAGCGGACACAATGGACAATGTTTCAGAAAGTTCTATCACAGCATAATGGTGGCTCTCAGCAGCTGAAATATGGCTCACTATGAGACTCCATACAAGACCATTCTCAAACACTTCTGTCCTCTGATATATAATTAATCTGCAGTCGCTGTTCAACAGACAGCAAAACATTTTTACTGACTGCAATTTTTCTGCAGAATTTCTCGTCGAGATTGGTTTTCTTGATCAAAGAACGTCATCAAAGGGGAGCAGATAATAGTCTCATTCAGGATTATGTCTCAATGTTGTCTTCTTTCTTTCAGCAGATTTGTTTAAAGCTCCCCGCTTTCGGCGTCTCCTTCGTATTATTTCGCCATAGAAGCTGTGAAAAATCCAATCAGCGTCGCTGCTCGGCCATTCTCTCTTTCCCCTTGGTAATTTTGGCGGCATTGTTGCGTGGACGGCTCGCCGTCGAGTTCGATTCTGCCGCTTCTCCGTCGATGCCTCGTCGGAGCCGATGATATATCTACGTGGCGCCACCGAGCATAGGCAGACCAGACGCTGCCGAGACTTTGCAGGGTTTGTCTTATTATGCCTTCCTGCCTTTTGCTTGTGGTATGACTTCTAATATGCTGTGAGTGTAGTAGTTTCCAGGTGTGGTTTAGCAGTTTGCAACAGAGCAGACATTATAGAAGTTAGTGTATGACACTTAATCAGCTTTTTATAATGATTTATTCCATGCAAATTTTGATTCCGGACATTTGGGGTCCAGAATCATTTCATAACTTTTCCTAAGGAATTTGTCATGAGTCGATAAATTGTGCTTCAACTTGCGATTTGTACTATTTAATAAATGTATACGTGTTCTGGAGCGATTGTGAAAGCACTCTAAAAGATTCATTGACAGTGAAGTTGGGATTTCATTTCTACGTGGGATGAAAACCAATATGATAATGTTTAGCGTGGTCAGCTGCGATAAGCATATGCATTTGTCACGAATTGACATCTGCGATATCGAAGGGTTTTCGACTAATTGCAAATATTACGATTAAACCCACGAATACATTATTTTTCGGATCAAGCGATCAAATTCGAGTTCTATTGCAGCCAAATAAACAATTCATTTGCATTGGCGCGAGGACCACAACAAATTTATAACAAAAACGCGCGCCGTCATTTCCGAGGAGCCATCCGGTTTGGCGACATACTCCCCCTTGAAATGAACACGGTCGTTAACACGCGAGTATGGGTCATCACAGACACGAGTAAGCAACACACTCCACCGAACACATTCCTCCACACTACATTCAGCGAATCTCATATCGCACGTGAGGTATTATACCGCCCTCTCCAGAATACATATCTTTACCACAGGTCTGACCAGTCCTCGTCTTCAGCTCCACTGACCGCAAGAGCCTCGTCAGAGACGGGGAACACCTTCGTCACGCGGAGCGATCGGCCAGCGACCGCA